>JAHWFP010101942.1:25650-43441 GCA_023313725.1 Lithobius niger | reverse complement strand
TGTTGTTTGTCCCAATGAGCCACCGTAACAACATCACGCGTTTCATCCCATTTGACCTCCAAACTCGTGGTCTCGTGATATAACGCTTGCCGAGTCTTGCTTTATGTGGCAATACGCTCCTCCCGTAACGAAGTGCTCTAAGGTTGTACATCATCTCTAACAATTATTTCGGAAATAAACGTACAACTGAAAAGACTGAACACATAAAACGAAACCTGAAAGCACTCTCATTACGTTTTTTTTTAATAAAGGGTTAAAGGTCAGTGCTAGCACGAACATAATCCACGGGTTTTACGAGTTTTTCCAATTAACAGAGTTGCGGATAAATATACAAGGGGAGTTTCGGACCTCCATTTCAACAATACTCGTTAATTAATATTGGCGATAGAACCCCAAAAAAAAAAAAAACAGATGCGCTCTAGCATCTTTCGTTCGGCCGACTATACCGCACGCCATAGCTGTTTGCTGTGACGTACATATCACGTGACTGGGCTAGTCCAATCAGATGGCCAGACAGCCAATGCGCATGGTTTAAGTGATCTTCAAAACTCAATTCTATGCCTAGTTTATACAGTATATCCCTCTCTAGAAGCTATTGCCTATAGTCTGAAATTTAAACAAAGCATATTGGTCAACAAAGAATGTGTCCAACAAACCACTCAACAGAGTTTGGGAGCCCCCTTCTCCCCCCACTGGGGAGGAGGGAGGAGGTTGGGAAATGAGCCATCGGTAGAAATTTTTCTACGTTACAGGAATGGGTGTCTAGGTTCAGGAGAATTTGTGACTACACGAGTTAGCAACATAAACATTTTTGGGACAGTGCTGCTAGTGCACCAGGTTGCTGCTACAGGGCGCCAGGGATTTCCTTTTTTCGCATATTTGACCAAAATGTGACCCTCTTGTTTAACGAAAGCTTAGTGAGTGTTCGCTTATGCAATTTAGGCCTAGTTGCTTTAAAAAACAAATGATTTAAATAGATAACATTACCCACAGTGATCCAAGTGATGTTTGCTGCGGGGTCCCTCACGGCTCTGTTTTTGTGCCTACTTGAGATCATCTTGGTGTCGTCGTATCGGATTTAAAATCAGCTACTCACATAAACTCAATTGTTAAAGCAGGTCGCATTCGTGCTGTTCTGAATCGTGGATGTTTCCGTTTATGAGACATTGCTGTGTTGGTTAGGGCTTTTAAGACATATGTAAGACCAGTCTTGGAGTATGCCTCGTCAGTCTGGTCACCTCATCTTATTGGTGATATCAAGCTCATTGAGTCGGTACAGCGGCGTTTTACTAAGCTGCTGCCTGGTCTTTTCAACATATCGTATCCTGACCGTTTAAAGTTTTTGAATCTTCCCTCTCTCGAACTGCGCCGCTTGACTGCTGACCTAGTAATGACGTATGGTCTTTTACACAATCTTTACCATATCGATTGGGGGGGGGGGGGGGAGGCAGTTTTTTACTATTCGCGTATGCGAAAGGACCCGGGGACATCATCTTAAGCTCGTTGTAAACCGTTCAAGATTGGACTGTCGAAAGTTTTTTTTTAGTAACCGCGTGGTACATGCTTGGAATGGCCTGCCATCAGAGATTATTTCAGCACCGTCCATTTCCGACTTGGACTGAAAAAGGTAGACCTATTGGGTCTTGTCAGTTTTTTACCCTTCTGCCTCCTGCCATCAACCCCATGGTTGGTTTTATTAAAATTGGCTGCGTGGCCCGATGGGACCCTTCGCATTCCAGTTGTTCTCAGAACAAACAAATATTATTATATTATTATTATTCATTTACGGTTACATAAGCGATGGTACGAATTGCGTAAAGACCTGTCTTTTCTGGCGTTACTGTTTTGGATCATACTTTTTCTTGTGCGATAAATAAACATTGGCGAAATTCTGCCACCCTTTATGTATTTTTTTTTTTTTTTTGTAAATAAGAACGGAATTTTCTGTCTTGCTGTTTTCTGTTGCACGTTTTAACGTTTTTTTTTTATTCTTTCGTTCTGTAAGGGGGATGCACCCGACCCCAGGAAGCATAGAGAGCCAAATTCACGAGCGTAGGTGGTGGGGGAGTCTGGGAGTACGGGGCACATTTTTACAAAACTGTTACAACACTGAGCCTAAAAATGTTCAGTCGTTTGAGAGTAGGGGGCAGATATTTGCCCGTGCACCTCCCCTTTCGAAAGATTAATTGCAGCACTGATTATTCCTCTTGCGTACACCCCCCCCCTTGTATCCGGCCATGTTGTTGTATAAGGTATCTTTTGATCGTCGCTTCCCTCTGTAACTTTCCACACCATACAACACAACCGATCACTTCCTGTGCGCTTGCCGTTAACAAATTAATTCGTTTCCCTCCTGCGTACGCCTCCTATTTACATGTCGATATTTGTGTGTGTTGGCGCGCGTGCTCCTAGGGTATCTGAGGCTGGATACCACATTTCCGATTCTTTGGCCTGACGGGCAGGTAGCCACACTATCGTTGCCTGACCAGCCGCAGCCTCGCCGGCAATAAATCTAGAAATGGGGCTATTAATTTCCAACCTTGCAAAGTCCTGGAACCTATCAGCAGTTTGGTCGTAGTTTACCGGGTGATTTAGCGAGAAGATTTACGAAGAACAACATTGTCAACATGTCAACTTGCTGCGTAAAGCCTGAAGGCGGATAGAAGCGGAATGACTAACATAAATAGCTAAAGCCATATAATAGGAAAATTTACGCGCCTGTCGTAAGATGGCCAAAGTTAGAGCCTAAAGATCATTCATTACCTTTACCGCTTTCACGTAATACTTTTTGTAATGGGACTTACTGTCTCCCGAAAATTTTATCTCTCTTTGGTCAGTTCTTCTAGCCACAAATACACGCATTTTTAATGTTGTTTAAGGTGCTTGAAGCACCGTAAACTATTACTATGTATATGTAGTAATCATTGGTCAAATTTTATCTATTCCTACCCCCCCCCCCCCCAACCCATAGACGGGCCTAAAATTTATTTACGCCCCCTCTCCTCCCTTATGAACGCTGTTTTTAAATTTTGTAGCAAATTTGATGGGCTAGTTTAGTTTCAGTCTTCTGTACAGCCGTACCGGCTGAGAAGACTATTGCAACGACTTTGTCCGTCCGTCGCTATTTTTCAAATTCGCAACGGTATTGACGACCACTGTTTACAACGTTCGATTCAGTGTCAAAAGTTAGTTAAATAACATGGCAAATTAAAACATCGTTGCATCCTTATAGCTAATAAGACTTCTTCGACCTAATTAAATTAAATATTAACATTTGATTGTCGAATTGAAATTCTAAGGATAACAATGCAGCCGCAAAAACAAAAGCATTTTAGCGTCGTTTAAAATAGTCTCGTCGCATTTTTGCATGAATGAATGGGCTTGCCATCGAACCAGATTCTCCAATAGGCCTATATCTGCTACTTACGAAATTAAAACTGTATTTAGACCTAAAATTAGGCCTAAAATCACTTTACCACGGCAACGTAAGTTGCTACGAGTAGCTCCTGGCTTCATCAACAGCGTGTCTCCCGTCACTTCCCTACTACCACTGATCTATATAGGCTACGTTGCGCGTTACGTTTAACACTGTAACTGTGTGCCCGAAGGCGCGCCGTGTTGTAAAAATGAATAGGCGTACTATACAAATCAAATCTCCGTTAGCTGCTACTTACGAAATTAAAGCTCCAGGTAAGAATTAGGCCTAAAAGTTGACAAATACACCTAAAAGCAAAAATAAGCTTAAAAGCTAACACGTTTTTAACCGGCAGTTCTGATGGTTACTGCTTTTAGATTATATAATAGAGATAGCTGTTGCAATGCGTAATAGAGGTGTGCGCCTCAACATTGGTAGTGGCAGAACTGTACAGAAGACCGGATGTGACTAGGTAGTCGCTCTAGCTTTTTGTTTATTCACGGTCTCATTTATTTTTAATTAGGGTGGTTAAGGCTGGGGTGAGCTTTAAAATATTTTACACAATATTTTTGTATTCGGCTTTAAAATATTTTCAAATGAAATTTAACCAAAACGTAAATAAGCTCCTAATTTAATATTATGGGACCGATTCAGTCACACATTTTGTTTTCGGTAAAACATTTACTTGGGGGCTTAATGTCAACAAATGCACTGGAATAATATTATTTTTTTTAAATACATTTTTGAACGTAATAAACACGTAATTGGTTATTGAATTTTGTTATCTCCCTGTTCACCTTCTTGATCTTTATTCCCCTGTCCACCATTTTGAATTTTTGGTGTCTTCCTGTATTTGTTATATTCCTTCCCACAATTCACCATCTTCGATTTTGGTACTCTCTGTCCACCATCTTGGTTATTATTTTTTACTATTCTCTGTCCACCATCTTGAATTTTGATAGCTGTTTGTCCACCATCTTTAATTTTGGTAGCTCTTTGTCCACCATCTTGAATTTTGATAGCTCTTTGTCTACCGTCTTCTCTTGAATTATGGAAGCTCTTCGTCAACCGTCTTGAATTGTGATAGATCTTTGTCCGTTGTCTTGAATTTTGATAGCACTTTGTCAACTGTCTTGAATTTTGATAGCTCTTCCATCATCTTGAATTTTGGTAGCTCTTTTGCCACCATCTTGAATTTTGGTAGCTCTTTGTCAACCACCTTGAATTTTGGGATCGCACTGTCCACCATCTTGGGTTTAATTATCTCCCATTTTCCTTGTCCACATCTTGATTGTTATCATCTCTCTCTCCACAACTTGATTTTTATTCACTGCCGGTCCTCGTAAAATCTTTAAACTATCACACGTTTTTTGTTTTTTTTGTTAAATAATTTTTGGCTGCAGTTCCCCCAGAATGTATTAATCACCGCGATTTAAGACTAACGTTATGTCTGTTGCTATGGTAATTGAAACTCTCGACACCGTGTGCAGTGTTGGGGCGCCTTAGAGCTCCAGCAACCTTAAGAAGTTCGTCGTTTTCGTCTGTGTAGAATCCGTGGAGTTTGGCCACAACTGCTTAACTGCTGTCTGGCCCAGATTATTTTTCCATAAACGCTTTACAGCTGCAGATTTTAAAAAATTCCCACTAAACTAATCCTGAGAATATTTGTTTTCTTTTCGGAAAACAAGCACCACGCTAGACTTAGACTGAAACGAACAAAGTTGATTTTTCTACTTCGTAGGGCAGTGACACAACGTAGTATTATTGTGTATAACTCTATGGTGGAGCCAGTAACTGGGTTAGCTGCAAGGTGCACTGGAGGGCGAAAAGAAGGCCGTCTTACTGAAGCCAATGCTATTAGACTGGATTTCTTAGGCCTATAACGCGCGTTTTTGGTGATGGAGAAAACAACGTTTTTTTAAGCCTAAGAAATCCGCTCTCAAAGCACTGTCTTGACTAGAAGTGCCGTTTTTCCCCGTTACATTTTAATCTAGTGCACCTTGTAGTTATGCCTTCCAAATGGTGTCTCGTAGCCAAAATGACGTCACTTGACGCTGCTCTATACAAATCAAGGCTTTACTCGTCACTGATTGGTCACCGACAAACCAACCACAGATCTTTAAAGTATATCTCACTTAGAGCAAGGTGTTTGCTTTCATGGAGTTATCCCATATCAGGTAATGACGTCACAACCGTCGTGAGTCGTCGAACTTTTACGGAAACACGAAGCAGCTTCTCGTCAGGGTTCGGAACTTTACGTTCAACTTCGAGAATGAGCGGCATAAAATGATATTTAGGCCTACTTAATACGAAGTGCCAATGCTGCAGCAAACGAAATTATCGGTTGTATGACGACGAAATGCGATGGGAATTCGCTATGCCAATTGACGGAAACATCGTATTTTCTAAACACCAAAAACAATCTTTCGACATTGTGCCTTTAATATTGAAAACAGTAAGTTTAACTTACTGTTATCAATAATAATAATCATCTTCTTCCTACATTTTAAACCAAAGTCTCATAGCAGAAAGGAAGCAACCGCAACGACCCCTGGAAGGGGAACATTGAAAACGTGCGAGTGTGTCAATTCTTTGGCTTGAAGTTGAAACTGGGACGTTGTTGTCCTGAAAAGAAGTTGAAATTGACACATTGTTGCCTCGACTAACAATTTGCTCTAACAATTATCCTTTTAACTAAACACCGTGGTAATCTCAAGGGCAAGTATTACATGACGTCATGCACACTTTTTTTCACACGGTACGCATCGCTTAAGCCACAGCGAAAGACTGGGGGTGGGGGGGGGAGCAAAGTGAGCTGTTACCATTAAGGACGATTACGCATTAATTGAACCTAGGAGAGAACAAACAAACAAACCCGGGAGCCGGGTAAGTGTTCAACTGCGTATAGCAAATACGAGAAAGGGAAGGAAACCGAGAGGAGGGGGAGAGGACGGGATAAAAGGAGGCGCGGAGAGGGGAGGGAGATGATTGGCGGAAAGGGGGAGTGTTACACAAACAAAAATAGACTGCTGCAGTGAACGATCAGGCAGCACCGAGCAAATACTGGGAAACAACCACGGGTCAAACAAATCCCTGGGCGAAGCCGGGTACGATGGTAGTTCGTAAATAAAATCAGATGTCGAATCTAGTAAATGGTTTTGTGGAGGGGGAAAAAATTCTCATACCGAATACCACTCGTGCTTTTATGAAATCTACAATTTATGCGTGTCAGCACTTAACGCCTTTCAAGCTTCGGTCTCGCGAAATTAATTCTGGAAAGGATTGTCGTGCAAAAACTCACGAATGATCGATTTCATGGGAGGAGCACTCGGGAGTATTATAGCCGATAATTTTCTTTCCTTTTTCTTTTCGTTATTATGGCGAGACGGAATACGAAATAAGTATAAATGCATACGTACATCTTGCTCTGCCTTGCTGCTTTTGTGAATACAGTAGGCTACCGTTGCACGGGAAGATGGTCCGTCGTGCACCAACATAAAATCCTCAAAATGCGCACGTAAAAACGTTGGTTAGGAGGAGGAGATGATGAGACCTTCAGTCATTTTGTTGTAGCTCATTCCATGTTAGAGGTTTTTGAGGCTAGAAGCAACGTCGTCTGGACTTCATTGTTGTTGGAAGGATCGGGGGGAAGGAGTGCGTAATGCAGCCTAATATCCTCTGCATTATCGTTTGGCGGCTCCTGGCTTCTTCGTTTCTCTTTAAGGTTGCGAGGTTGAAGACTTGGCTCGTAAACTTTCTTAAAACTTTTTCTCTTTCCTTTCCTTTTCCTTTCCTTCTCATTTCTTTCCGTTTTAGCCTTCTGCTCTTTTTTTTTTAATGACTTAATCAGATGTTTGCGCGCATTAAAAGCCCTTTGCAAAAGGGTAGCCTTAGCCTTGCTCTTAGAATGGAGCCCCCGGGTTTGAAGTTTTGTACCGTCGCCGCTATTGGGGGGTGTTTGGGGGAAGTGGGGGATTGGGCTCAGTGACAATTTCGCCATTAGGGTCCCACGTATTAGCTAAACGTTCGTAATTGCACGTGGAGAGAGGTCTCCTTCTTGTAGATGTAGCGTTGGAACTGAAGTGCCGTTGGCCCCCCCCCCCCCCCAATCCTTGCCAGCACGCGTCTCCAAAGCGGGCCGGTAAGTGCGCCCGCAAATGTTTATCCAACCCACTCTTACATGGTTCGCCTGGGCATGTGCTTGTGTGTGTGTATTTCATCATGGCTTCGCTGCACGACGTCGTGATTACAGCCAAGAGGTGGGTAGGGAATAGTTCCTAGCTGGACGAATTTTTCCTGCAAATTAGGGACCGTATACTAGTAGTGTGTTGGCATTTTACCGAGTGGCGCCATACGCAATGTAGGCTTATCTGTGTGACTAGGCTTGAGTGATTACACCAGGATTAGTTAGTAGTTAGACCAGGTTAGAGTGTATAGGCCTATAGGTAATGCCACTCTTTCTCTGCCAGTATTAAATATTCGGGTGAAATTAGTACCTGTTTTGCGATTATGCCGTCAGAGGGTGCCGTTGTCAATGAACCATCATTTCCCAAGTTTACGTTACTGAACGTCGCCATGGAGATGGAAATGAGTTAGCGACCCTAAAACGAAAGGATAATGATAAGAATCTATATATATAATTACACAAAATCCGCAAGGCAGCCAGCAGCAGTCATCTGCATCTGCAGCGCAGCCAGCAGCAGCAACAGCAAGCAGGACATACGATGCCATCTACCGACGGAACGGCAAATTATAAGAGTAGCAGCCAAGGCCCGCTGAGATAGTAGCTGCGCCCAGAACGCAACGTCCAGCAGCGCGAACATATGATGCCATCTACCGACCGAACGGCAACTTAAAGAGGGGCGGGGGGGCGCGAGCCGGGCGGGGGGGGGGAGTGAGACGACGTGGAATAAGCGAGCGAACGACCCGTGTATTAGATATACGAACGAAATGCCATTCATGATCTGTCCCTTTGAATTTCGGAAAATTCTTTGGTGCATAGGCCTATTGAGAACAGACTGGAACCTGTAAAACAAGTGGATACGACGACTACCTAGTTGCAACTGGTTTCCGCCACTTTTTCAACGAAAATGTTGAGGCAGACGCACAGCACACCTCTACACGCACTGCAACAGCGATCTGTATTATATAATCCAAAAGTAGTAACCAACACAAAAAATTAGAAGGAAGAAAAAAACCCGTAAGTATGAAGCTGAAGTGTCCCGAAAGTGGCCAGAAGTGGCCCACAAGTGAGCCCATCACCTACGGAACGGTACCAGATAGAGACAAACGGTTCTCACCATTAGCTTCGGCGTTCAAAAATTAGTTACCAGGAATAAGAACAAACCGGAAGCATAGCGGAAGTGGCTCAACAGTGGCCGGAAGTGGCCAACAAGTGAGCCCATCACCTATGGAATGGTACCAGATAGAGACATACGGTTTTCACCATTCGATTAAGCGTCCAAAAATTAGTTACCAGGATTAAGAATAAACCGGAAGTATGCAGCGGAAGTGGCCCTAACATGGTCGGAAGTGGCCAACAAGTGAGCCCATGACGCATGGAACAGGTACTAGAGAGACATACGGTTTTCGCCATTCGTTTAAGCGTCCAAAAATTCGATACCAAGATTAAGAAAAAAACCGGAAGTATGGAGCGGAAGTGCCCCCCAAAAGTAGGGGAAGTGTACAGAAGACCGGTTGCGACAAGGTAGACGCTGCCCTGGCTTGTTGTATTTAAGAGTTTAAAGAGGCCTATTATTGGGAAAAAGAACAAATGTAAACTCCTTATTTGCCCTCGAAGGAAGGGACGCGTCATTAATGTTTGGGAAAAAATCACATTAGCTTGAGGTGCGTGATTTAACTTTTTTTTTCTTTCTTTATCCTAGCCTCCAAACGAGGGCAGATTTCATTACCTTGGTGGAGAGGGATGTGCAGGCAACCACCTAGGGAAAAAAGCTTTAAGTGACATTTGAAGAGGGTCGCGAGCGAGGTTGTCGCTATGGTTACAGATGCGTCCATTGGGCATTGACTCTGCTCAGGTGCCCTCTAGTGTAGCAATTGGGAAGCCTGTTAAGCACAGATTCTTGCTAGTCATTAATAAGGATGAGTTTCAGTGACAGGTCAAAGTGCTTCGACACCTGCGACCCGTCTAATACTCGTAAGGGAGGGGTTTCCATGGTAACCAAAGATGTCACGGTGCCACCACTTAGGGATGTTGCTGGTTCAGCAAGTATCGAACGCCGTGGGTGGGTGTGGGTGGTTGAACGAGTCCGTCCTGTTAACCGTGGACTATTGATACAGAAAGGAAGCATTGGGCATTTTTTCTTGAAGGAAGGTTAGGGTATCTCCGGAATCCCTCAATTTTAGCAGTTTTAAATGGTTGTTTGTTGATAAGTTGGTTATTGTTACCGTAGATTTTTTTTTAAACGGAAGTTACTGGCATATATAAGATGTTACCCCTTAACCCATATTTTTTTTTTTAGCAAATTATGACTATTCTGTCACTGGGCGAATATTCAGTCGTTGGCACTATATAGCAGAGGTTGTTCTGTTACCGTGGTCACGTCTACAGAAATGGACAGATTAACAATGGTAGAAGTGGTTTTTTTTTAAAAGGGAAGTTAGGCTGGTAAGTGAATCGCTTCGTCACTGGGGGATTAATCATTGATACGCTAACGGTGGGGATATCCAGTTGAGGTCTAAACTAGCCCCGGCTTAGCTTAGCCCTGGATCTAACTAACGCTCGACCTGGGAGTTAGTGGACTGGAGAAAAAAAACTGGTGATATCCGTGTTAGACTAAGTTGGGGTTTTGTTAGCTCTTTGCTCCTTATGTCATGAACGTCGGGGGGGGGGGGCCCCAGCAGAAAGTTAATTGTTGGCTTAATCAGTCGTCAATCAGCAGATCCTCCGTTCAACCTGAAATAAACATTACCTGCAACAACACTTAATAAGTCGGCACCTACCACTCCTTTCTTCCCTGTTCTCCTCTACGCCACTTTCAGGATGACCTAACGGCAGAAATCTAAGGTGCCATGTCGAGGAACAAATTCATAACCACGCATTTTAATAGTTTTAAGGATTTTATTTATCTGTCCCTCTTTCCCTTTATTCAAATCTTTACTCCTTTGTGGCCTAAGCTAGCATCGGCCTTACAACGAGGAGTTCCCACAATTTAAGTGTGCCCAATTTAGTATCTGTCCGTATGGTGCTTTCCCCTAGTGTAAGCTAAGCAATCAAATCAAATCAAATCAAATCAAATCAAATACACAATTGCACTTATCTGAACATCAGCGGGAGGCTGGCCAAGGCTCCCGTCGTCCCCCTTGGGGTTGGGCGATGGAAAACTGCTCGCTTCTCTCGGGCACTCACTGATTCGCATTCAGTCCTTTGTTTCAAAATTAGGAGACACCAAAAACACGTCCACTATCGTCGATGGAAAAAGGGCGCACTCCGGACAAAGAAAACTCACCAATTCTCCAAAATACTTTTAACCTTTCGGATTGGCTAACACTGTTGGTAACTGAGGTCTTAACCAATGAGCAATCGACAAGTGCAGAAACGGTTAGCCTGACCCTACACCCCCGTTTCAGGGCTGGCCTCCCTACACTCGTTGACAGACAAATTCCAGGCCTTCCTTGCCAGCGTTTCTTAGACCCATTTTACAGTCCTACTTAAAAGCACCATTTTACCTTGGTTTTGGAAGACGAAATATTTGAAAGAATTTTTTACTGCTATTAAAGCTTAAATAGCATCAGAAGAATTAATCGAGTCAAACAATTAATCCGTATTATAATAGTAATTACGTCATAATTAAACGAAACATTTAAATGCAAAAATGCATAAATTTTAATAAGTAAAATGTTAATCCCGACATTTAGACCTCGACCTTTAGGCTAAATTAGCCCTCGATATACTTATGTTAAAATGTTGTTAAAGCTCTGGAATAACGCTAATCCTGGATGGAGATAACCGCTTTTTACGTCTCGGGGCTAACTACTCAGTATTAAGTTAGTCCTCGACCTACTACAGGCTAAGTACTGATTTCGTGATGGATATCACCATTTTCCCTTACTACCGTCCTTAACCCAAAAGCTCAACTGGATATCCTCACCGTTAAGAGTCAATTCTGGTAGCTTGGTCAATTGGTACAGAAAAGGGCAGATTCGGTTTGGTCTATAATTTTTCTAGATGGGATGTTGGCCATGAGGTGCTAACCCCTAAATCCATAGTGTTTAGCATTTTTTTGTAGGAACTGCTTAAAGATGATCGCAAGGTCACAGATAATCTTTGCGAGCACTGGGGCGTCAGTTTCGATAGGCGTCTTGGTCTCAGCTGTACATCTCTGGCTTCGTACCTCCCGGGTTCGATCCTGGGAAGGGAAGTGTATATGTACGGGTTTTTCTCCGGTTGTTTCCCGCCCGTTGTACTCCGGTTTCCTCCGGGTACTCCGGTTTCCTGCCTCACACGGCAAAAAACAACTGTTCCTGGTGGTGATAAAACCTTCCACTTAA
The DNA here is from genome assembly GCA_023313725.1 of Lithobius niger. Taxonomy (NCBI): domain Eukaryota; kingdom Metazoa; phylum Arthropoda; class Chilopoda; order Lithobiomorpha; family Lithobiidae; genus Lithobius; species Lithobius niger. Next base: position 31,515 of record JAHWFP010101942.1, on the reverse strand, counting down.
CATCTGCCGCTTATTCCGTCTAATAACAAGCTATAAGCTTATTGCCCGACACCTTCTATTATTATTATTATTATTATTATTATTATTTTAATCTTTTTTTGTAGGAACACAGAGGCTGTCACATGAGTAATCAATTTGTTATTCTCTTGGTAACGGAGTCAATTTTGTTTACCACTCTGTTACCATGCCAGTTGCTACAGAAAAGGGCTACATTCATTTTCAGCAAATTCGTGTAGAAAGTACTTAACACGGACATTCTTGTTACTTGTTCATTATCATGGTAAAAGATTCAAGTCTGTTGCCGTAGTCACGCGCTTAAGTATGGATGCAAATAACCTATATATTGACGTACCCTTCCTTCACTACGTAATTAACGTATGAAGAATGTGTTTTGTCTCGTCACCAGAGATCAGACTGTTTGAGTAAACTTTCAGGGTTCAGACAAAACCTGGAGAACCTGGAAATCTCAGGGAAAATGAAAATAGAGCCAAAATCTCAGGGAAAATGAAAATGGAGCCAAAATCTCAGGGAAAATGAAAATAGAGCCAAAATCTTTAAAAAATGTCAGGGAAAAGAAACAATTTTTTTGTAAAATCAGGGAAAAGACAGGGAAATAAACAAAATGCCTTTATGTCTGATCTTTAAGTCCCATTGAATTAGAAGATCAGAAATTAAAATCCTAGGTTAGTAGCAAACATTTTAATTTTTGCTTTAACATGTTCAAATATTTTGGACATAACTTGAATAAACCAAATATTAGGCTAGTGCCAATACCTGTGATAAAAATGCGTTTGGTCCCGTCTGAACTAGTCTCTAAACAGTTATTTTCAGTGATGTTTCTGGGATATTGTGTTTTTTTAAAGGGGAAGTTACTAGCATAAGGTGTTACCCCTTAAATTTAACCGCCTGTTTCCCTAACTAAATTATGTTGTAAACACATGGAAATCTCCATTGGATGCGCCTGGAAAACCTGGAAATGTCAGGGAAATTGAGAATTAAAAAACTGTCTGAACCCTGACGTTGTAATCAGGGGCGTATTGGGAGGGCCATGTAGGGCCGGGAAATGGTTAACGCAGGCCCCTATCTCGCACAAATCAGTCGTCGTGAAGAAATTTGAATATGCCCCTGACAGGCCCTCGGAGCATAAGCCCGCCCCTACGGGAAACTTCCCGTTTTCTCGTATAGCCAGTACGTTCCTGGTTGTAATTGAAGACAAGTTGTGTCGCGGTTTTGCTTAAAGGGACACCCGGCCTGCCTTATAACATTCCGCCTGCCTTATAACAGCTACGTGCAGATCGCCATCCGCGCATTTACCAGCAACAAGGTCGGCTGGGGTCGTTGCTGCGTTCCTTGGCGTGAGGAACGTAGGCTGCTGTCTCGGTTGGCTTTGGGAATAGTACACGAAACAGCATCCAGTTAAGGACTGTGTCGTCACAAACCGGAATGATTATCGTATTTTAACACCACAATTTATAATTTTCTAGGCTAGTGTCTTATAATTTTGCTTCGGTGATCTATTGGAATAATTAATTTTAATTTTTACCCCATTAGTCTCTTAGATTTTTGATCTCATGGTAATTATTAGAAAATTAGTACATGCACGCACAGAGACGAATCGTCATGATTGTTGTAAGCGAGCAATGCATCATATACGTGCGTCACGCTGTAAATAAAATTCCCCAATATTCAACAGAAAATCTTGTAGACGCCACATTTTAAAACGGTTTTTCAGCTAGGGATTGACTAACGGTAGGGAAATAAAACTTTTGGGCCGTACTTGATGTGGAGGATCGAGAAAAATGGCGCTTGGTGGAATGTCCTTTTAAGTGACTCCGTCTTTAAGTTAGCTGCAGCACTAGCCGTATCTTGCAACTTTTGATATGATCCGTAAAGAAACTTTTTTTTTACGTGTGCATTTGGAGGTTTTTTTTTAGAAATGTTATCGAATAATATTCGTCGCAGCCATAGCAGAGTGCACGTACACGCTGCCCTCGGGCAACGGCAATAACAACAGGGAATGCACTTGCACGCGTTATCAATATTTATGCTACGTTAATACGGGCTTCATGTTTGCGTCTGGAGTTTTGGTATTCGTTCTAAAATCAACAGGAATAACGATACAAGACACGTTTTCAAAAACGTATGAAATATGCATGTATTTCGGTGTATTAACGGCGTAGGTTGTAGTCGCTGTGGTCCCTAGGCATATACAGCGGTTTATACATTAATGCTGTGTTCCCCTAAGTCGCATTAATAAATCAATAGTGACGCTGCATTATAGACCACAGCTCAGCATAATGATGCCTTTTACAGTACCTAGCTGTGTGTTTAGCGCCTAAAGTTGTTTATATCTTGGATTTAATTCATTATAAGCGTCTAATTTATTGTTCAACACGGGAATGAATTTTTACTTGGTTTATCTTTGAACTTGTTTTCCGAAGCAAACTGACCGGGTCAGTTTTGAACCTTACTACCGATACCAACTTTACCGATCCTGTTTGAAAAATATTACTGGTACCGACATCCAAAACTGAATGCCTAGTTTTTATCAGCGGCCACAATACAACGCATTGTTTTTTAAATCCACTAATTAAAAAATTTAAAAAAAAAGGTAAACAACAGTTAAACGACAGCTGAGAAAAACGCCGTAAACCGCATGTCGTTGCTTCGAACGATTCCCGAATTGTAGATATTGGTGCAAAATCTGCCTACACCGATACACTACTATCCGACAACCGATCCGACCAGGTATCTGTATCTGTGACGCCTTACTTATACGTTTAGTAAGAGAGAAAGAAGTGCTGCAGCAAGGTGAGGAGCACACCTGGAGATTCGAACCAGGTAAGCTGCGATTATTGCAGGGGACCAATGCAAAAATTAGGTCCCTCAACAGCTTACCGGGCTTGTTGATCTCTTACACTGGCTTGCAGGGACTTCACTGGAAGCCAGTTCCAGTCATTCACTTACCCACTTTTTCAGTCAACTGGGAGGAGCCATAAGTCATACTTATCTCGATGTAGCATCTTACTTCTTTCAGTTTTACGCGGAGCCCTACCGGTAGTTGTGGCTACTAATACTTCTGCTAATGCTTTTGTCGTCAAAGCAGCACGAAGGCAAAGCATTATTAGAGGTATAAGTAGCCGCAATTACCGTTAGGGGTCCGCGTAGCATTGAAGGAAGTAACATGCTATACAAACTTTCTAATCCACCGTCGAGCGTAGCCTTGTTGCAGCTCTGTCGCTATTATTATGAGTAAAGTAAGGATGGCAATTAAACACTTAAGGGAAAAAGGTCTACAAACACGCTTGTTGACTTTCTGGGTCCTCTTGTTATATCCGTTTTTGACCCCCTATGGTTAAATCCTTGGATTTTTTTATAATATATTTTTATTTAAGGTTGCAAGCCCTGGTTTCGATTTAGTACCTTGTTGGGGTTGTGGGGGAATGGCAGCTGTTTCCCCAGGTGTCCCCCCCCCCCCTCACGCTCTCTTCACCTATACACCTTCGTCAAGAGTTATCAGGGGAGGATTACAATTATTGTTTTAAATACTTCAAAAAAAGTAATTCCTGCCAAAACACTCAGGAAATTGGTGAAAACTAAATTTGTAATCGTAATAAACTTACAGCTTATTTCGTTTTTATTAAGATTTTTCACTTGAAAATATTTTTTAAGGCCTAATACATACGCATATTTACGCCGTAAATATGCCTATGTATTAGGCTTTAAAAAATATTTAAATTTTGTAAATTTTTGTTAAAAATTGTAAATTTTACGCCCGTGTGCACAGTGAGACAATGACTCGTTCGTTCTGAAGTTTAAATTAAAATACGAAAAGGTTGTGAACGAATAAATGGTTCTTAAAGAACCTAACCCAACCTTGTGTTACTTCAACTTTGAGGTAAGGTAAAGATTTTAAAGTTAAATTCAAGTTTTTGTAGTCACTACACGTATAAGGTCGTTAGCAATCAAATTAGGCCTATTATACGCAACAAATTTACTATTTACTGATATTTTTTTTAACAATAAATTGCATGGGCTTTGGTCTCAGTTACATATAAAATGGAGGCATTTGCCGCCATATTGGCACCAGTATGGGTTTTGGAGGGAATAACTACAAGGTGCACTACATAAAAATGGAGGGAACAACAACGGAAGGGCGGATTTCTTAGGCTTAAAATAACGTTGTTTACTCCAACAACAAAAATCGCTCGTTTTAGGTCTAAGAAATCACTCTTCACAGCATCGGCTTCAGTATGACGCCCTTCTGTTTCTCTCTGCAGTGCCCCTTGCAGCTAACCCATTAAGGCTCCAGCATAGAGTTGTATACAATAATTCTACGTCGTGTCACTGCTCTATATAATGTGGGCCAATAAAAAATCAATAAAATGATGATGTTTACACGATTACTCCCAGTTAATATGTACCTTATTTTTAGTGTACCACATTTATGATTCTTTTGCTGGCCAATAAAATGAGGTTTGCCTACAGTTAAGGCTTTCATCTTACAGGCTTGTTTTTCAGAACTTAATGAATCACGATGTATTATATACATAAATGTTTTTCTACCGTATAATTTTATGCATTTACATTTCGGTAAGTGTAATGGGCTGCTCCCATTCGCATATTTAACACAAAAAATAATGTTTGTTCCGTTTACTCTAGCAGATTTGTAGTATTGAATTCACGGTTGGGGGGGGGGGGGGGATAAAAAATGGGGATAAAAATGACTGACGAAATTTGAAGCGAGCAAAGCAACAGTCGAGCAGTTAAGTTTTGGCCTACGAACCAGGAGGATACGAGATCAACTTTAAAAAAAAAACCAACTGTGTTCGCATGTCTGTGGGAAAAAAAACCGTAGGGGAAAAAAAACCACACACGATTCGATTCTATTACTTACTTTATTTTTGCCTAAAATCTGATATCAACGTTTGGTGTATAAATTCCAACGTGCAGAACGTGCACACGTCTCCTTTCGCGCACCGGAATAAGGTGTGACCTCCGTTGGTGGACTTTTGGAGCAATTATGGTTGAACATGCTTTAACTGCGTTTGTAAGACAAATTTGTTGGTTGGTTCACTGGCCTTTGTCAGCGAGGAGAGAAAGGAGCAAAATCGATAAATTGAAGGCCACCAAGGACGCACAGCGAAACGCTCGTTCCCCCGCTGTGCTCCTTACGGAAATAGGACTTGCTTGAAGTCGTTTTGGAAGCCGTGCAGCTGTGAGCCACGTTTTTAAGAAAAGTCGGCTCACTTGTTTTATTAGTGGAATATGTATATTAAGCGTGGGATGGAGTATCACTGCGTAGTCGATGAGTGTTGATTTGTAGCTGGAATTGTAGCCACCTATACGGTATATTGGCCAATCCACCACCATGATCCAATGACTGACTTTCCAATACTAGACCTAGTTCGGCCTCACTCTAATAGTAAATATTAGCAACCCTAATCTTTTGAAATATAGGTTTAACCACCTAACTGTATGCCTAACCACCTAACTATTGGCCTATAACCACTGAAATATAGGCCTAACCACTTAAACATAGGCCTAACCACTTAACTTTACGTGTAACCACCTAACTATAGGCTTAACCACTTAAATACAGGCCTAACCACTTCAACATAGGCCTAACCACCTAACTGTATGCCTAACCACTTTAAGTATAGGCCTAATCACTTAAATATAGCCCTAACCACCTGTGTGCCTAACCACTTAAATATAGCCCTAACCACCTAAATGTAGGCCTAATCACTTAAATGTAGCCCTAACTACCTAGCTATATATGCCTAACCACTTAACTATGGCCCTAACCACCTAACTATAGGCCTAACCACCTAACTGTAGGCCTAACCACCTAACTGTAGGCCT
>JAHWFP010101942.1:0-15695 GCA_023313725.1 Lithobius niger | reverse complement strand
TTCTGAGGGCCAAATAGTCCAAGCTTCGACGGTTTCTGAGGGCCAAACGAAGCCTTTGCCCTAAAAATGGTACGGGAAAAAGTTGTTCAGCAGATCGATTGAGGTAATTCTAGCACAACGAGATACAGATTGGGGAGGAGTCCATATTCTTCCCGTAAGCCTCGTGGTATGATTGACCGATCAATTCTTGCCATCCTTACAGAAATTTCCAATTTTCCCTGCCCGTTACCGCACAGTCGGAGCAACTCGTACGTCTGGAGACAGTTTGAAACCTTTAACACACAGAAAACCGTGGGCAAACACAATGGAGTGTTTCTAAAGTGTCAGTAAAAAGCTAAAGTGACCTGACTACTTGTGGCGCCTTGTGTAACCGCCAGGATTCGGTCGGTAAGTCTTCATATAAGCACAATTTATTAAAATTCCCAAATTTTTGGTCCAAAATGGGATTTTTTTACGAGGTAAATATCATAAATGGACAATAAATCCAAAAATTCCCAAAATCTATATATATAATTACACTAAATCCGCAAGGCAGCCAGCAAGCAGGACATACGAAGCAGTCATCTGCATCTGCAGCGCCCAGAACGCAACGTACAGCAGCGCGAACATACGATGCCATCTACCGACCGAACGGCAACTTAATGAGGGAAGGGGGGGGGGGGCGGACCGCGGGGGGCGGGGAGTGAGACGACGTGGAATGAGCGAGCGAAGCCAGCGACTCCGCTAGTTTACAATAAAACGCCTTATTAGAGACTTACTTACCGACCTGCGTCGCAGTCATACACTAATAGACGGCCCAAAAACCGTAAATCATATTAAAATAATTTTTGGCATTTTCGTGGGGAATTCTCTGATAAGGTTTCGCTGCTTGTTCGCAGAGAATTAGAAACTTCGGAGAACTCGCCATTGAAATATATATAAATACTAATATTTTGACGCCACTTCCGGTTTTTTGGCTGTCTGTGTATAACTCGGCGCGTTGGACGTTGGTAAGTAGGTCACTAATGTGGTCTGGTTTATTATAACTTTTGGGTATTTGTTGACTTTTTTAGGAAGTTTACCGCTTAAAAAGGTCCATATTTTGGGCAGAAAAATTCAAGAATTTTAATAAATTGTGCTTAATGTGAGACCCGAGTGTTGGCCTCGCCTTTCCTTAACCTGTAGCTCACAATTTCAATGGCTTGGTAAATGTTATTTCGCGTGCCCTGAAAAATCATCCACCTCAGGAGTCGATGACGAACTTCCGCTCTTTGGAACACTGTTGTGTTTGCCGAGTTCTAATTCTACTTCTGGGAGCCAAACTGTTTCCAGCAGGACGAGTTTGGTTTTGGGGTTTTTGAAAACATGGACTCCGTTATTGTTTTAGTGAAAATGCAGGAAGCACATGTCTTCTTGGTTCGAATTGCGATTGTAGGCCACGACATCCACCAAGCTCACCTCTTTCTTATTCGGTTAAGACCATCATTGCTTATTCGAACGACTTAATCAGACGGTCCAAGTTCGACTGTCTTGATCTTAAGTGAGAAGATTGAGGACTTGTAATGAGAATAAAGCTAGGATTACTTTAAGGCCACTGTAATGTATAAAGTAAATGTGACCCGTTTGGGGGGATGGCCGTAAAATAAAATAGGCCATTATACGGTTCCCCTTTTAAACTCTTGTATCGTTTAGTGTTAGAACTTTTTGATGGTCACTTCGGGCGAGTGATCCAGATAAAAGATAAAGTGGGTATCAGTTTCCTGCAGCCTGATGTTAATGGCTGTATTTAGCGGTCCATTGTGGCAAGCTCAATTCCCAGGTAATTAGGTCTTCCAGCGGGTGTTAAAATCACTCAATTAACTGATGTGCGCCCCTGCAGATTCCCAGACACCCACGAGTTCCTCTAAGAATTAAACGCATCCAAGGCTTTTTTTTTTTTCCCTGACCTGCTTTTTTTTTCTTTGCCATTCTCCTGCAAGTTCCAATAAAAAAATCGATGGCACACCGGGAATGTTTGAGCGTGACTGTAGTTTCGTTCTCGAATATGATCGTGTGTTTTGCTGGAAAGGGAAACAATACCTAGATTTTTTTTTTCGTCCTGGCCCCTAGAATTGCTTCAGTGTTATCGCTTTTCCCGTTCACCAAAAAAACTTGAAAAATATAAGATTTAATTTACACCGACAAAAATTACCTACTTGTGCTTACACTGAAGGTCGGGTTTTTTGGGTTTCGGAGCGTAACCGTGATTGTGAGATAACCCAGTTTCAGGGGCGCATCGGAGAGAAATTATTGGGGTGGAGGGGGAGGGGCGACTGAAGCAGGGTTCGGACTGGTGCGTGAATAACTTTACCAGTTCCTATTTTCATTGGACAGTTTTTGAAAAGTGAAAAAATAAATAAAGTGTTTAGTCCTAGTCTTTGTTGTAGACCGACCAATTCTGCAAGCTCTAAATGAAGGCTACTGACAGTGTTGGTATTTTAATTAATTTTTGTGGAAACAAAGGGCTGGATGCCGAAACGACGAGCCTGGCGATTTTTTTAGTGTCTAAAATGTAGGCCTTTAAAAAATTTTTTTTAGTAAACTTAGGAAAGTTTTTAGCGTATTTTAGTGGGCTTTTGTGTAAATGCGCCCTAACTGTAGCCAGCCAGATGCTTGAACTACCCACAGCCACAGAGCTACCTCAGTTGGCTCTGGAGTTCTAACTAGTAGCGCCATCTCTCGCAGATAATTTTGGCATGTTCCAAGCTAAAACTAGTCGTATCGAAGCGTTGTATGACGTTGTTGTAATGAAGTTGTAACGTTTGTTCCCACTATTCCTTTTGTGTCCAGTTGTTGAGGTGACCAAACAAATATCGATGTAATTGCTGTTTAAAGATGCAATAGTCAGCATGGGCAGTCAAAATTGGACTCTTCTGCAGGAAAGGGATTAAATTGTGGTATTGTTTTTCCAGTGAGAAATAAGTAGCGTTCTTGGTAGCGTTGATTACTTTTGTTACTCACTGGAGATTCTGATGGTTTTGCTTTACCCCTGCTATGCTCTCAAAAATGCTGTAAAACTACTGAAGCATGCTGATGGTTTTAATCATGTCAAAACCAAAACTAAGGCCAGCAAGTTGATAACGATTCGGCCTTTCAAAGGAGTGATATCAACAGTCTCCGACAGTTCAGAGTAGTAAGCAATGTTAAAGTTTTTCATTTATACATTATAAAAATATTAGTCAGTGGGATTAACTTAAATCCTGAAGAAATAATGTTCTGGGCCAAGGCCAGCTGAGATAGTAGCTGCGCTCCACTCCAGGACGGTCACGCTAGGAGTCGTCCAATACTGTACGAATTGAGAACCCATAGGAATTTGTATGTGGACTAACTGAATGCGTGAAAAGCTCTCAATATGCGCCAGATCTCGTAATTTGATCGGTACCTTTATGTGTTTAAAGTTTAAAGCATAAATTTTGTTCAGAAACCAATCCTCATGCCGTACGGTACTGGACGATCCTGGCGTGTCTGTCACTAACTAATACCGGAAGCGCACAGAGCTGACGGGCCTGGAACGTGGAGCGAGGAACGCAGCTAATATCTCAGCGGGCCTTGTCTGGGCAGATCACTGTTATTGAAGTAATTACAGTAGTATTATAAACCAACATTTCAGCTACACAAAGCAGTCGAGGAGTGTTTGTTCTCGTTTGGTTTCATTTGAGAAAATAAAAATATAAAAAAAAGACTGTAGTTATACTGGTTAGATTACAGCTAAAAAAAATGGTTTCTCTTTGTTGTTGCAGGTACTTGCAACATGGCAGCTACCCTGTGGTGAGCCCCGACAATTCGAGCTTCCCTCCTAACTTTTATGTCCAGCGTTCTTCCCTCCATAACCTGACATTGCAGAGCGACTCATCACAACTGCATCTTCATGTAGCGGAGCCCACGCCCGGAGACTGGTTCCTTATTGCTTTTTTACTCGAAAGGAACGACAGGATCCAGCAGAAGGTAAGTTTCACCATTTTTAATCTGTCGGTGTGTTGGAAAATTTGAAAAGGTTGCGCGAACGTGTGGTACCAGTTATGGAATGTCTTAGATTGCACGGGCATTGTTTCTGGTTGAATGAATCTGTGTTGGTGTCTGGTTGAAACTTTTTTGTTCAACGGTTTTTAAATTAAACGACTCAGAAAGCTACGAGGAAAGGAAACGAATTTTCACACTAGTTTTCAGCGAACAATTTGCGCTCTGTGGTTCATCGCACTTCCGTTTTCTGATTATTAGAGTTCGCGGTGTTGCAGCACTAAACGAACGTTATTTTACGGTAACGGTGACTATCCTTTGAAGTCTTCGGACGATTTATTGCTATGTGAAACGATCGTTTAATAATTTTTAATGAGAATAGAAACTGCCGAAGCACAGTATACAGTACCATAAACACGTACCTTGGTTCTTCGTCTATTTTGAAATGAACGAACTAGTGCACAATGAGGAGCCTCAAGCTATTGTTGTTAACTTTAATAATTTACCGGTAATGTAATGTTTCACATTTAAAATTCGCTTATCACGCGTCACGAGTTACTTTCAAGCATAATTCAGTTCATTTGGTAGAGCAGTTCTTTTTACAGTGTGCTTGCAGCGCGACTGGTGGCAGAATCAGGAGTCTTGATTGGATAACGCGTCGAGTCTCTGTATGGTCAAGCCTTTATAGATATTAAGGAAGCTGTGGAACCAACGAGAAGGTGGTCGAACATACTGTTTGAACGACTAAGCGTGTCAGTTGATTCGGTGTGTGATCCCATTACACCATTCTTGGATTACAACAGGATTGCTTCTGAATGTTACATTTTAAAATAGTGGCTTTGTTATCTTGTAGTACTAGCACTACCAGCCTAAGAAAGAACACTGGTCCTTACAGCGACACTTTAGAAGGGATCAATCCTCCACAGGAGATGTGTTTACATTTTTCTTGTTACTTCTCATTAAGTACAATAATACGGCTTTGTTCACACATCGTTTAACCTTGGATAAATAACTAACACTTCGTTACGGGATAACTCACTCGCTATACTTACAGCGCAAGCACCGCAATGCAACATGTGGCCAGAATTGTAAAGTTTCTCAAATGTGCCACGAGAGCGCCAACGGCCGACAAAAGCGGAAGTGACTGAGACTAAATCTCTAGCGTCATTACTGCGGCGTCGTTATATGCAGTTTCGGTTTCGACTATGGAAAGTGAGCTACGAAGCAACGAAACTCAACTAGCGGCTAACTTCATTACAATTTCAGTTTTAGAAATCGCGTAAATTTTAGCCAGACACACGTGGACAAAAATAAAAATGCAATTCTAATGATAAAGAAGATAATTTAGACGAACTGTTTCGTGTTGTACTGCTCTGTGGCCGTGAAGCGACTAACACTGGTAGTCTAGAACCATCCCCTTAAACTTACAGCAAGTGGCACTTGAGAAAGTATGTACTTAAGTATATACTTTGCTCGCAAATGAAGTATTTACTCAAGTTACGTGGACTAGTCTAGAACGCCAGAGCTAAGTGTCAACTAGTCACTTATACAAGTACCAATTCCGTCGTCATTGACGCACAGACCCTAGACTGCAAGTGGTCATTGTGACCATATTTCCAAACTCTGTATCGCCAAATTAATGAATAGAACGTACGTACGCTACCAATTTACACACCAAGAGCGCAACCTCATTGCCGAACTGGTTGCACATGCATGGGACTAATTAGCGACAGACACAGCCACAACTAAGAAAAAGGATTACTATTGTTAATGAGTTTAATGCTACCCTCGGTGCACCAATGCTGCACCAAACTGACGAAGGACAGCTAAAGAAATATTGGGAGAACATTGTTGCAATGGCGCTTACTACAATGGGAAAATGTAGACGAAAAGTTCTAAAAACAGGTGGTGGCAGATGAGGAAACGAACCTGACCACATCACATAAAAGGTGGTTGGTCTGTGCAGTGACGAGATCCTGCCACTAAATAATCTCTAGGACAATGAAGCAGATGCAAAAATAGTTCACATAATAAACGTGAGATAAAAAGGAGGGCCATCCATCTGTATCTGCACTGCTGAGACTTCTACTCAGGGTTTTTAGCGCTCCCAAAGAAGGCACAGGATTCAGGCAACCACGCTGATTGGACAGCCACTGTTGTCCGGTAGCAACCCTTGTAATTTTTTTTTATTTTTGGTTTTAACAATTAATTTCTTTTGAGCCTTTAGTCAGCCGAAGCAATTTAATGCTTGTGTGGCTAAACCGGCTCAATTTTGAACATTACCAGACTTTTAGAGAAGAAGAAATGTTTGGTAAAGGGAGGTACCAACCCAGGGATTCGATCCAGGAAACCTCCGATCATCGTAGGGGCCGAAAGATTGTCCAAAATGTGCCAGAATAGTTCCCATAGCCGTGAAGGAGCATGGTTGCCTCTCACGCTACCCTGGCCGGCAGTCCTGGCGGGGACTTACCCAAGGTCCCCTTTCCAGGGGTTCGACCAGATCCGCAAACCTTCAACAACCAGGCTGAGCTCTATCACCGCTCAGCCACAATGACCACACACGTTAAAAGTCTGCACACAGACGTTACTGTATGAAAATACAACTATCATGGGCTGACCACGTGAAAAGACGTCTTCAGTACATATTCGTTGTACATTCCCAGGCAACGTCACCTTCCTGTTACGAAATACCTGTCTGTTCACTGCACCGGCTGCACGGATTCCAATGTGTGTGAAAGTGTCCGACACTTGCGACATCTGGAAATCTTGCTCTGTATACGAGTTCTCTTACTTGTTACAGGATCTCTATTGCAATGCTGTGAGTTTGTTGCCCACGGCGAATTGAACTTGCCGTTCCCATAAAGCAGCAATGATCCTGGCGACCCTTGCTACACTACGCGAAGCGGTTTTCTGGGATAACCCCACAGTCACCTACAATTTGTTGGATGCTTCCTGTAGCCAAGTAATTTGCTGCAATTAGTAATTGCTGCGTTGTTGGAATCGAATTTCTACGCAGGATGTATCTTTCCAGTAATAGTGCTATGCCAATGAGGAAAATTGTTTCAGCTTCCTGTAACAAAGCCTGAAATTTTATTCATGATAGTGTTACTATATGGGAACCAATTCGGCCTCGACGATCTCAGAGCTCTTGCTCGTCCTGGATCTTCCCTCAGAGCTTCACTGCACTACCAGTTTGGTACTTAAGGGCTTGCCAGTTCTAAGGGGATTCTCAGACTACTGAATTGGCACTTAAGTATGTAATTTAAGCTAAGTGGGTTTCAAGACTACCACTGTAAGACTTGGTGATCACACGTCGCCACCATCTTGGATTTGTGCTAAGTAGTTGGAGCAAGGATGCTTCCATATATATTTCATATGGTTAGGCAGTGCTATGCTAAGAGCTTGGAGCAGGCGCTGCGATCACGATCGGTCGAGGTCGTCGGTGCATTAGCATTGAATTCAATGGGCATGATGTGATACGGTCTCGTTTCGAAACGTTGTTACGGCTACGTAAAGCAAATAAAATAATTTTAACAATGAAGAAAGATAATTTATGGTTCCTCTCATAATATAGTGAAGTGAGAAAATGTTTACTCCAGTAGAAGTATTTTTAAAAACGATTTGAAAACGAGGTTCGCAACATAACGCGTCATTCGCATTCTCGCTTATAGGTTGCTAGGCAACAATAAGTAACGCAGGCAAGCCATCCAAATTTAGCTGCCCAAAAGCCAAACAAACAAAATAATTGTGAAATATTGAATTAAACACGTTTAATTTTTTTAATTAGTATAAATAAAGCAAAAATAAGAAGAGCTTAGCCCCACGTGTCTAAAATTAACCACATAACTCACATGAAAAACTGTTGGACTACGCCAACTGTTAAATCGACAGTAGCCCTCTCGTGATTTCGACAGTTCTATTGCTTTCGACAATGAAATCATGACGAGGCGAAAACTGGGCACAGTTAAATTAACACGTGTCCACCTGAAGCGGGTGTAAATCTTGGATTAACAAAAAACGTAGTTAATACATTGACAGTGTTTGTCAGATGCGTGCATGCATTCCAATGCTACAGCTAGTTTGTGGTCATACATACAACTAACTGGTGCAAAGTGAGGTTCCAAATCAACGTCTTTTTTTGTCAACTCCCGATCATTTCGTGAGATTTCTCGTATCCAGACGTTAAGCCTATAGTGTTGCACGAATCTTCTTCAAAGGAATTTGTTCTGTTGACAAACGTTTTGAATCCTAGCACGAAACAAGCAATCGGAGCAGCCTTTCCCGTATCACCGCAATACTAATTCGGCGCCGCCGCTAACTTTAACTTGCTGCTGGCGCCATCGTGTAAGCGGAACTGGTGGCGCCCCCGGCAATAGCATTGCAAACAGCGCATATTGCCAAACCATATGAAATATATACGGAAGCATCCTTGGTTGGAGACAACAGTTTGTGGCCTGATGGCGCACCACGTTTTGATGCGAGTACTGTGGACACTACTGTGGCTAGATTTCGGAGCGAGTGAATAGGGCTTGGTTTAACAAAAGAATAACTAACGATGTGTAAATAAAGCCTTATATACTTCATGAGAAGTAACAAGAAATTGTAAACTTATCTTCTGTGGTGGATTGATCCCTTTTACAGTGTCGTTGTAAGGGACCCGTGTTCTCTCTTAGGTTGGTATAGCTGCTAGCACTACAAGATCCCGGGGAATAAACCTTCCATTGTGCAAGACAATGTCATTGGTCAAATTGTCCTCTTCCGGCAACATTATGGCCTAAAGCGACGGTTATCTTGCTGTCGTTTTAGCGACGCATTACTTTGCCCTCTTGATCCCCAGCCGTCTTCTTTAAAAATTAATATTAATTATACGCCGCTGACTTCGCCGCTTTCCGTTGGTTCAGCTACCGTTGGCGTGCACTCATGACCGCGCTTGCTTGCTCTTTGGCGTTCACGGAACTGAGAGAGATGGTGGTTCGACGGCACGTCAGAAATGCTACGGCCCCATTCCCCCGCTCCCCTCAACACTTGCCAACATTGAGCGCACCTGTGCTGTTCTGCGGAATTAAATTGTCCACCTCATTAAACAATGGGGCTGTTAGCAGGAGTGCTGTGTGCCAGTCACAAAGCTAATAAGAGAAAGAAGTGGGAGGAGGGGCGGGCCAACATTGAAGTGAATTAGTTGAACATTACCAAGTACGGGTACTTACAGGCCGTCCTGCTTTCACTCTGCATCTCGGTTGCCATAATTTGGGACTGACTGAGGAAGCGAACTGTATAACACTTCGGCTTTAATGTTGGGTATGCAGGACTGGTAATTTGGGGAGCGGGACAATTTTTGTCGGGGCCCAGGGAATTTCGACTTAAGCGCTTAGTTGCTTGGTATCACTTGCCACTTACGTTATATTTGTGTAAAATTTTGTAGTATTTTGAAGTTGTTTCCATGGCTTTGGTAAACCTTAGTTCCACGGTTCCCAACCGGTGAGGCGGGCCTATCTTGGGAGGGGCCGAGCAACTGCAGGGAAAGCGCGAGCCACTGTTGGCGCTGTACTGTAAAGATCAGTGGTGAACTTTTTATTTTTAACTATGCATTGCAAAAGAAGTTAAATTGTATGAGGAAGCGAAATTTTCATTTCTAGATGCCTGCAGTTTTTTTGTGTAATCTACAGACATTTCGGTCAAAATTCTCCCGATATTTTTGTACCCTCCTGGCAATCCTGCCTCGTTGCAGTGTAAATAAAAAATACACAGCATTTGGGAAAGGGGGGGAGGCACCATTGTGTACTAGCCCCAATGGGGAGGAATACTGTAGGAAAGGATGGGAACCACTGCTTTAGTCCATCAAATATGTCTAGAAACGTAGAAAATATAGGGTGATTACAAAAGAAATAAACAGTTTGAACCGTTTATTAAATGAAAACTGTTCAACTTATCGATAAAATGGTTTTCACCAACACGTTCTGTAACTCGTTAACGGCGCTTGATCACCATTTCGATAGCATTGCCCACAATCTAAACACAGCATCCACGTTCCAGATTCTCCATCATCCAATAGGCTGATGTGGGTCACGTGATCTCGTTTTCTTTATATTGCTAGAAGATTCTACGGTGCTGCATCTAGGAGTTAAAAAGGTGAAAAGGTGCGTTTAAGTTTCGCCTAGCAAGTCATAGATGTTCGATGTGTGCTCCATGTGAAAATCAAATTCCTGCCAAACACAACTTATCACATCCTCGTCAATAACGGCAATTGCTGCTGTCATCCGTATCTTTAAGATCATGTAGGTTGTTTGGAAGGGTAGGAATGAATACCTTATCTTTGACGTTTCCCTATTGAAAAAAACGTCACATGGTGTTAGATCCTGGCTTCGACGATGTGTGCAGAGGAGGTTTTTCTTAATTCAAGCACACAAAATGCCTTCTCTGTAGAATTGACCATATTACAGAAATAGTCACGTGACATTCACGTGACGCACATTCGAAAACTACCACCGGCCTACTAATACTTAGAGTTGCAGAACGTGTTGGCGAAAGCCTTTTGTCAATAAGTTGAATAGTTTTCGTTTAATGAACACTTCAAACCATCTACTCCTTTCGTAATCACCCTGTATATTGGATTCCAACGGAGAGCTTATAGCATTTTTGCTAACTGCAACAGTATGTAATAAAATTACATTTGTGGTGAATTTAAATGAGTACTAGCCGTCGTGCATAGTGGATTGCAGTACTAGGTTGTAATGAGATACCATGATAGACGTGGTGAAACCCAAGCCACATTGTCATTCTAGTACGGTTCTTGTTCCTTAAAACCAAAACAATCACTTCTAAGCTTTACCGCCAGGCGATCACAAATACAGTAATGCACGTGCCAAAACAAAAAAGTTGGTAAATTCTCGTTTAGTTCAGGAGGTTGAGGATGTATTGGTTTCTTTGCTGAGACAGTTTCCGAGAAAATAGTTTTACAGTTCTCAAAATACGTCAGAATTGATCAGTTTTGTTGTTTGGGCTTCTGATAACGTGGTCGTGCTCCATTGGCCTATAGTTTGAGTTAAATAAGAGCTGGCTTATCATGGTAGTATCTTTGTTATGGCATTTGGTTTCCCCCTTTCGTCGTAGTATACTACATATCGTTGCGATTTGTTGTGCGTTACAAATCTCTGTGTATAGTACTGCGTCAATGCCGATGCCAAACACACGTTTAACTGTAGTCTGGTAGTTTTCGTAGAATTCTTAATCGTGACAATTAAAAGCCAATGATACAAAGCCATTGTTGCAATTTTCTGGTACGCTGCCATCTCCATTTTGTCGACGGGCGATTGAGCCGAAAGACTTGAGTTGGCAAAACTGAGGGCTGGAAAGGTTGCTGGCAGCTTATGTGTCAATTACAGTAATGAAATGTTCACTTTGCCAAATGCAATTGTCTCTTTGGGTCTTAGTCTCATCTTGGAGACAACTGCGATCTGCTTCAGCCTTGCCCACTGATTTCATTAGTCGTAGCAAGGCTTGCTCTCTCTATACACTCGCCCATTGTCTGGCCCTCTTTGTGAAATTACACCAAGTACGAGAGCGAGGACAGGGCCTTCTGGCTGTGGTTAGACGCTAAAACCTTCCGAGCTACATGTGCCAAATAAGGTCTGCAGATGGATGTTTGTGTACGAGTCAAGTAGTGAGGCAAGCGATTTGATGCTAATTAATTACGTGTTTTGAGGCATCTTTTTTAAAAAACAGCCTCAACATGTTAATGCCGTTAAAGTAGTGGATGCTGCAAATACATGTGTAACGGCACATATGTGCGACAAGGTCTTGCTGCAATGAAACTTCGTCAGTCTATCATTCGCTATGTGACCATAGCAGTTGGAAAGACCATTTAGCAATGAGCTTTGAACAAATTCCTCGAATCCAGTGCATGTTTACAAGACAGGAGAACTCTCCTTTGGAAGCGATTCATGCAGAACCTCCCTTTGGAATAAAGTGGAAGCCTGCCACTGCCTAAAACCTGCATTTAGAAATTAGGTGATTTAAAAAGGCTGTAACCAAACATAGCCGAGTTTTTGTGGTTTGCCTAGAGTCGTTTACAATTGAAGCCTTATTTGCTTAAAATATGAGTGACAGCAAGACAAATTACAAGGGGGTTGTCAGTGTTAATGCCGTATTTCCTTGGCATATACCAACCTCCTAAGTGCCTCCAGGTGTTAACATGGGTAACAACGAGCCTCATGCAAAGGCCAAGCCGCCTTACGATACCACTTTAATTCGGGGGCAACAGAACGAGTCAAGCAATATGAATTTTCAAGACCAATGGAAGCAGCATGAACCGGGATTTACAACACAACGAAAGCAACACAAACGTAGTTTACAAGATTAACATGAACGAGGGTTTACGAGACCAATGGAAGTGGCATGTACGGGGGTTTGCAAGACTAACGGAAACAATATAACGGGGTTTCACTAGACCAACAGGGACGATGCGCATCTTCAGAAGCTCAAGTGGTCACGCAAACTTACTGATTGTTTAATTAATGAGTAGCCAGTTTGAAGTAAGGGAATGCGGTAAACGTGGTTTGGATGGTTTAGGAGAGTTTGGGAATGGAGAACCTCACCGTGCCGTAGTGAAAAAATATGTCAAAGATTGGGCCTATATACTATAGTCTGGCTTTTCTAGATATGTACCTGTAGATTGATTAGTAAACATTGGCTAATGTGAATTATAGGCCTAATCACACAATTATGGCCCTAATCACAAAATTACAACCCTAATGTCACAATTATAGGCCACAGTTATTATTACAAACTGTCGACTATACTTGTATTCAGAAATAGGTTTTATCATATCCTGCTATAGTTGGAATTATTTATTTCATGCCATGAAACGACGAGGCAGTGCAAAACATTGAACTTCCGTTAAAAGACTATTACCTCTTGCCAAGTGGTTACTAGGTACAGACAGTTCGAACGATAAACGCTCTGTAACTAGGGAAAAGTAACAACCGCAGTTAGCATTACGTAAGTAAAAGTTTATAAAAGAGAAAAGGTACGAAGCGAGACCTTTCATAAATGAACCCTTAGGTGGTGTAAGATAAGATTGTAGACAGGATTGCATTAAGGAACACTCAGGTGGTATCAGATAGCAGATAAGATTGTAGACAGGATACCCGAACGTTTCTCCATTAAATAAGCAATATTTGGTCAGTTCAGTGAGTCTTCTTTGTTAAGCATAGGCTTACCACTGCAAAAAACTGCGAGATGTGCGGTTATGTGTTAGGTGTTAATTTTGCAAAGGTCACCAAACTGTCGCCGGAAAATTACTCTACAAAAAATAGATGCCATAAATCTTGACAATTTAACTGGAAGCCTGCTGAATCTTCAATTCCTTCAACTGTTGCTAAATTGTAGGTGGAGGTCATTACAGTGTGGCATTGCTCACATTCTCACAGAGGTAGCACGGACTTGTGGATGGGCTTTAAATGCATGGAGACTTCATTTTAGCACTGTTGCCATAAGGTTTAAGAAGGAAGATAATATAGATGTACAGTTAAGAGGCTGAAAGCTTTAATGATCCTCACTATAGATCACTTTCATGTTCCTTTCTGCCTATGCACATGTATACTGAACAGTACGGTATGCTACGAAGCTGGACAGAGTTCTAAATCGAACTGTAAAGAATGGAACCAGACTGTGAAAGACTCCAATTTTTACGATTTTACCACTACCGTCTCAGGAATAGAAGATACGATGTATTGCCAACATATCCCGATGGTATCTCAGCTCGAGATCCACCTGGGGTTAAATAATCAATACATGTGGATCTCGAGCTGAGCATACCATCGGGATATGTTGGCAACACATTGTATCTTCTATTCCTGAGATGGCAGTGGTGAAATCGTAAAAAATTGGGAGGCATTCACAGTCTGTCCCATTCTTTACACTTTGTTTTAGAACTCTGTCCAGCTTCGTAGCATAACGTACTGTTGTGTTACATCATGTGTCATACGCAGAAAGGAACATAAAGTGATCTACTAGAGCTTAAGCGTTTGAATGGCCCAAGATCCATTTGTATTGTTTCAATCCCAGCAACATTCAAACTTAGGGCTTAAGGGCTTCGGGCAGATGACCAGGAGTGGTTAACGCTCGTTAAACCCTTTAACATTCAAACTGAAGGGTTGATCTGCATGTCTCATTGACATTAATAACATGCAATAAAATGAAACTATTAAATTAAACATCACAATTTCACTCCAAGCCCATCTTTTCTAAGACAGTGGCGGTGAAATTGTGAAAAGGGGAGCGCAGGGCTTCAACGTAGGGCGCAGGAAGGTAAAAGGTGTGCACATAATATAATCTAAAGTTCAAATTACTCATGCGGCATATTGACTAATATAACCCTAGCGATTCTAATCTATAGGGTTGATCCTAAAGGGGCTCTTCTACGACAGAATGAAACTTCATAATTGGAATTGAATAAAAGCATCATGATTTGAATGCATTGCACATTGAATCTTCTATTCCTGTGACTTGGTGGTCAAATCGTAAAAAAGTGGAGGCAAGCGCAGACTAGTGCCATTCTTTACAGTCCATTTTGGAGCTGTCTCCAGCCTCGTAGCATCCGCCGCTGTTGTCAATCTGGCCATATTTCCTCATTTCTCTTTTCCGCTCTAAACTTCCCGTTTTCTCCATTTTTCTTTCCTCATCGTCGTCGGCCGTTCACTTTTCTGTTGCCAAAGACGATCGTTCGTTCTTTCCTCGGAAAATCCTTTTCCCCGAAGCCAAGTCATGCATAAAAACGAGGCTGTTTGGAATGTCTCCATCCGCTTAAGATGCCATTCATCGAATTTGAACGTCGACAAACATTGCTGCGTTTCCTGCGTTGCGTGCCGTTCGTTATACCTTGCCAGATGCGAGCGGGCAAGGCAATCTTTACAAGAAGGTGTCGATACTTGGCGTAGGTGTTGTCGAATGAGCCGACCGACAGACCCCGCTGGTAGAAACCACAATATGCTTTTTTTTTTATTACCGTTATTTGCTTTATTCTTTTTACGCCGCATCTCTGCGTCCGAAGCGGGAGTAGTTTTTGAAATTGGTGCGTCATGCGGTACGCACTGCAATCACTGAACGACAAAAGGAAAATTTGCATTTGGTTTTTGGGCTGGAGGGCTTAGAGAAAATTGAAATTGTGCTAAAAGAGGAGATTTCTGGTGCATAAATAAAAAATAAGGGTTCGAGTTATTGTGGTAGAACCACGTCAGAGTTTTTGATTTTGTCCAACTTGAAGTGACGTGTGGTGAAAAGCTCTTGGAGGCTTGAGCTTGGCTGGAAGCTCTGTGGTTTCATTGAGCGTTGTACAAAATCCTTTTTTGTGTGCCTGCTATCGTGTAGGTTTCTGCAGAAACGAAAAAAAGTGTATGTTTAGGGTGAATGGGGATTACGTTTATATGAATTTTTTTAGGAATAGGGTACACAGTTGCACTACTCTGGCTGGTGTCACTTGTAATTAGGTCTACATTTGTGCGATTAAGCCTATATTTGTGAGATTAAGCCTGCATTTCTGGGATCAGGCTTGCACTTGAATGATTATGCCGATATTTGTGGAATTTGGCTTACATTTGGAATGAGTACGCCTTTATTTTGGAGATAGGGCTTACATTGGAATGAATACGCCTCTATTTGCGGGATCAGGCTTACAATTGAATGGTTACGTCTATATTTGTGGAATTAAGCCCTAACCAGAC
>JAHWFP010101941.1:14228-29486 GCA_023313725.1 Lithobius niger | reverse complement strand
TGGCTTGCGTCCAGGTTACCATGTTAGAGATATCGGCTTGGAGTTTCACAGTGCTAGCGAGATCGCTTGAGATGTCGAAGATCTTGGTGTCATCGATGAAAATACAATTGTCACTTAGCAGATGTTCGTACAGGGTGTTCGTGAAAAGAATGAAGAGGAGTGGACCAAGGACACTCCCCTGTGGTATTCCACTGACTACTTCCACTGAGGCAGAGAGATGGCCGTCCACACTTCATTTCTGGTGCCGGTTGGTGAGGAAAGACGTGAGCCATGCGAGGAGTGCACCTGCGAACTCTCAGAAGTTTGGTGTGAGGTAAGGTGTCAAAAGCTTTAGCTAAGTCAAAATAAGCTGCATCAGCTTGGAGCTTGTCGTCAAACCAGTCTGTGATCTTGTCGAGGAAGTGGATGAGATTGTGGGTGATTGACCGACCAGGAAGCCCTCCATATTGATTCTGGTGGACTATGCTGTTGTCAATGGCAAAGTTAAGCATAGTCTTGAAAATAATTTTTTCCATGAATTTTCAGGGAATGCTGGTAAGGCTGATAGGGCGGTAATTATTTGCAGAGAATCTTGAGCCCCCTTTGTGGATAGGAGTGACATGTGCGAGTTTCCACATGGTTGGAAGAGTGCCCTCTGCCATGGATTTACTGAAGAGTTGGGCTAGAGCAGGACTGATAACGGGGCCAAGTTCTTTTAGGGTCAGAGGATGAAGGCTGTCAGGGCCGGGAGCAGAATATGTGTTAATAGAGTTCAACAGCTTTTGAATCTCGGTGGCTTCAAAGGTGACTTCGCTGAGGGCTGCTTGCGGTGTGTTGGTAGTAACAGGAGTCATTACTGGATTAGCAGGCTTGAAAACCGACCCGAAGTAACTGTTGAGTTCGTTGGCTTTTCTGTGGGGATCACAGATAAGGACTCCATGCTTGTTTTTAAGTTGGCCTACCGGGATGTGGTGAGGCTTTCTTCGATTAACATAGTCCCATGGCAGCATTTCGTGATTATTTGTACTCCTCAGAATCAGCAGCACAGTGGGTTTCTGCAAAGCGGTCCCAGCTTTTTTCTTTTGTTTCAGGGCATCTTTAACTGAAATGTTAACCCAGGGGTGGGTTCTTTTCTTTTTTCCTATCTGTCTGACAGCAGGGGAAGCACCAAAAACAGCTTGTTGAATTGTTCGGTGTAATAGCGACCAGGCTTCTTCAGTGTTCAAGGGGGCCGTGGCCTCGAGTAGATTGGCCGTAGCAACAGTGTCCCGAATTTTGTCAAAATCGGCACAGTGGATTTGTTGGTGGTAGGTGAGCTTTTGCAGGAAATCCAAACGTGAGTGGCCGCATGATCACTATTTCCAAGAGGGTACGACACACTAACATCAACAACAGAGCTGCACATTCGCGTTGTGAGGACGAGGTTCAAAGTGTTTGGCGTTTGGCCCTGCCGGAACCTTGTAGGTTCACGAACATGTTGCACCAGGTCTCTGCTACTGATAACATCAATGAAGGAGACCTCAATGGGAAGAAGGTGTTTGTCTTCCTTGTCTGTCAACTTCAGATTGGGCAGATTGAACTCACCGATAAGTATAAGTTTATCACCATACTTATCGACTAACGATTTGATGATCACGGTGAAATTGCTGTTGTTGTCTGCGGGGCTATTTGGTGACCTGTATAAGCAAGCAACGATGAAGTTTTGACGGTCAGGAGTTTCAATTTCCACCAGAAGGAGTCCACAGGAGGTTTCACAATAGTGTGGCTGAGAGAGAGAGAGAGAAACATGGCTTCCATCAGTTACATCGATTCATGTCGATTCCACAATAAATCGTGTCATTGAAAAGCCAAAACGTTTCAAACCTTTCGTGCCTGCCTGGGATCGTCGGCAATGGGCAACCTGGCGCATCCCAGCAATGCGTTTAGTAGCCTCCCCCTGTCATGCTCACGTCCCTCTGTGCCTGGTTTTGGCCACATGACGTCAAGACATGTCTCCTCAGAGACGCAGTCAGCCGAATGTAGCTAAGCTAACACTTAGTAAAGATGGCAATCAGTACATTCCTAAAACACCGAACAAAGCGAACAGAACGCACCACTGTTAGAGACAGTTTGGCTCCAAACTTTACGTTGTGCGTGCGCAGTGATGTTGCGTTAGCCATTCAGTACCTTCCTAAATTACACCACCGCTCAACAAGCTCAGCAGAGTATTCGATACGTCATACCTTCACCGCGACCGGACCTGTCTAATGGATTTGACCAGGATTGGCTAATAGATGTGACCAGGCGAGATCAATGCCAAATTGCAAACCATCTCAGGGAGGTGGGTTGCTGGGGTGGAGGTTTGAGCATGGGCGAGGTAAGTTTTGCCGGAAACAGATTCATCGCTGACGATGTTGACGTCAATCAAGCCGCATCAACACAGATACATGCAGGGAATGAGCCAAACTGTCGCCAACAGTGGTGCGTTTGGTTTGTTCTGTTTGGTCGTTTAGGAAGGTACCGAAAGTCTAAAGCTCTCATCTGGTCCTTGGATCCAGACAGCTGCCCCGTTGTCCAGGATAAAAGGCGGGGAAGGGCACGCTACTATGGTGCCCAAACGAACAGAGGGTTGAACCCTATACCCTTAAACTTAACTTAAAACAAAATACACAACTAAAGCCAAGCTTGTATTGTTGGACGAGCAGAGACAGTTCACTGCTTGGCAGAAAATGTGTTGTCATAGGCTGCCTTCCAGCCATTAACAGATCTGGCTTCAACCACATGAGGAAGCCGGTTTCAGTGGTCTATCACACGACATAAAAAGAAGTGCTTCCTGAGATTGGTGTACACACGTGTGCGTTGTAACTTGAGGCAGTGTCCACGAGTGCCAACAGAGGGGGCCAAGGTGAAGTACCCTTTAGCCTCGGTGTGATCGATCCCACTCAGTACTTTGTAGGTGTGAATTAGGTTACCTCTAATGCGGCGGTTGTAAAGGCTCATAAGGCCAAGCTCCCTGACCCTAGCATTGTATGGAGGTGCACACAGTCATGGAACAAGCTTGGTAGCACGCTTCTGAATGCACTCGAGGAGCTGCTGGTCTTTAATATGTTGACGGTTCCATACCTGGATGCAGTATTCAAGGCGTGGCCTGATGTATGAAGTGTAGAGTGTTTTAAGGGAGTGGTGCTGAAGAAGGAAAAATACTTCCTGGGGTTAAAAACCGTTAGGTTAAAAGCCTAAACCTCTACCACTGAGCTATCCGGGCAATAGTAAATGAAAATGTTTGTTAGATTTAGCGCTTCGGAAAAGTACGTATTGCTCCTCCTGTAAAAACTCTGTGCATATTGTCTGTAGTAACAAAAGGTTTGGTGCGATGTTGTCGTGTCACCGGGTGTTAACGAACATTCCGTCCACTTGACATCGGTAATGCTGTGCATAAGTGCTCAATCAAACTGGGTGCTGGCATGACCATAAGAATAATTTTAAATTCCTGTGAAAAAAAAAGTACAGTAAAAAGGGGTAAATCAAAACTTTCATTTGCATCTGCGATTGTTGATGCTACAAGAAGAGAGTTGGTGAGAAGGTCAAACTAATGGTCAGTATCACAACTTGAAAAATGCATGACGTTGTTACAATGTATTTGAAAGGGGTTGCTTTCGATTTGGGGTTTCAACTGTTAAGGTGTATTTTCATGAGATGAGAGGGACCTTAGGTCAGAAGGAGGGGAGGAATGGGAAGAGGGACTAGACATGCCAGGCTAGGGAACACCTTGCAGCGAGTAAGACAACGCAAGGAACGTGACTAGCCAGTGGTGGAGGCATTAGCATTTGTGTGTACAGTACATCGTAGCTGCATTAAATTGGCGCTATCACCAATTGAAAGTCTGCAGAATCTGGCAACATCTAGCACTATATAACATTTGCTTGCATCAAGCGAAGGAATGCAGAACACTAGTTCTTTTAATGAAACTAACAAGCTACGAGCTTCCTTAAAGTAACACTATCACCGATTGAAAATCGAATGAAAATACCATGGTGCCATCTAGCGAGAATGATATTGTTAACCTTTACTGCTTGCTCTCAGGTGCACGATGACGTACCAAATTTTCACTCAATAATTAAGGACGTTGTGACTTGTTTGTTTCATTAAAAGAAATGCTGTTGTGTATTCCTTCGCTTGGTGAAAGCAAGTGCTAGATAGTTTAGTTTAGTACATAATACAGCAAAGACTGTGACTTGTAGCCTTGCCCAGTCGGGGAGTTAATGCTGCGCCGTGTGCCTGTCCAACATTGTCTTGAAGTGATTAGTTCAGCTGGCCCTATACAGATCGTCTGGAAGATTGTTCCACTCATTGATAACGGCAATAGAAAAAAAGTATTTCCGCGCATTAAGTCTATAGTGTGGCTCGTGTAGCATGAGGGAGTTCCTTCTTAAGTTACAATTTACAAAAAAATAATTTTTGCGCCCATAGGCATTATGACAATCTGCACAGGGTGCAGGACAAAAAAACAAAAACGGTTAGGTCAAATTACCAGAACAACTTCTCACTTTCCTTCCCACCTCAAGTTTTTTTCTTAAATCCTTCCAGGTGTTTAGCACAAGCCACGTCCTCTTTCAACCCATTCCAGTTGAAGGCAGTTTCAACAAAAAAAGGGAAAAAAGTGGTGGTGGCCATCGTAAGAACAAGTTTGGGTCCAGTCTGTAGTGTCTCTTGAGAATTTTGAAGCACTTAATAAGCATGCCTCTTTTGCGTCTCTATTCCAGAGTTAGCAGCCTGAACAGACTCAATCGCTATTCGTAGCCCACCTTCTTGTCTTTCATGCGTACACGAGAAGCAAGTCTATGTGCACTCTCCAACAAATGAATGTCTCACTGTTACCAGGGAGCCCATGCTGCGCTGGAGAATTCCACAAGTGGCCGGATGAGAACCTTATGAACTCTAGGAAAGTTTTCAGGAGAAAGCCTAGGTAGATGTCCTTGAAATGAAGCCAGCCATTCGCCTGGCCTTAGCAGCAGCACATTGCTTGCTTACAGACAGATCAGACTCCATAATAACACCCAAGTCCTTGATTTGGTCGGTAGCCTTGAGTCTTGTATGGTCCAGATGATAAAGCTTTTTCACGTTTTTGTGCCCCATATGCATAACGAAACTCTTTTCGGGGTGGAGCTTCATGCCATTGGCAGTGTACCAGGTTTGAGGAAGATTGATATCAGAGTCTTTGACATCATCTGCAAATTGTAGCAGCCGCCCCGGAACGGTGCATGTGATTCACTTGTGTACAGGGCAGACTGCTTCGGGCCGAACACTGAGCCTTGTAGCACACCAGAAGTAACAGGAAACCACTCAAAAGGTTCCCCATTAGCGATAACTCTCTGCTGTCTGTCTTCTAAGATGCTGGGGATTCATCTAACCTTTTCAACACTAACCCTGCGGGAGCACAGGTCGTTGATAAGGATGCCATATACCGCTGTATCGAAGGCCTTTTCATCGTCAGCAAAGAAGATGTCGACCGTCTTACCCTCATCGACTGCCTTCGTCCCTTGGTCTTGTAGCAATAAGGCGATTCGTCATGCACGACCCACCGGGCACAAAGCCGTGTTGAGTGTCATCGGAGATGTCGAAGTTCATCAAGTTCCTGATTAGGTTCTGCCAGGAAGACACTTTCACAAATCTTACTTACACAAGGGAGAATACTCACTGAACGGTAGCCCAGTGCTTGAAAGCTTAGATCCTTTCTTTTTTAGATGGGCGTGATGTTGGCCCTTTTCAGTCTTGCGGTACCAGCACGTGACTGAAGGACTTTGATAGAAGCATGGCCAGTGGCTGTGCCAGCCTCTCGGCACATTCTTTAAAAAATGTGTTGGGGATGCCGTCTGGTCCACTTGCCTTATTGGGATTAGGGTTTTTCAGTGCAGCAAGCATCTTTCAGTACCTTCCTAAAGCACCGAACAGAGCGAAAAGAAAGCACCACTGTTAGAGACAGTTTGGCTCCAAACTTGACGTCGCGCGTGCGCAGTGAAGTTGTGTCAGCCGTTCAGTACCTTCCTAAACTACAACACAGCTCAACAAGCTCAGCAGAGTATTCGTTACGTCATACCTTCACTGCGACCAAACCCGGCTAATGGATTTGACCAAGATTGGCTAATAGATGTGACCAGGCGAGAGCAATGCCAAATTGCGAACCATCAGGTGGTTTGCTGGGGTGGAGGTTTGAGCATGTGCGAGGTAACAGTTTTGCCGGACACAGATTCATCGCTGACGATGTTGACGTCAATCAAGCCGCATCAACAGAGATATTAGCAAGGAATGAGCCAAACAGTCACCAACAGTGGTGCGTTTGGTTCGCTCTGTTTGATCGTTTAGGAAGGTACCTGTTTGATTTGGAGATACAGATCTCGTGCAGTGGCCCATGTATCAGGACAGGTTCAGCCTTAGCATGAAAGACCGTCTGAAATTAGCTGCCTAACTCATTTGCTACCTTCTCATTTTGGATGGTGAGGCCCTGTGAATTCACCAGACTGATGGTGGTCTATTTCTCTTCTTTTTTACTGCTAAGGTAACCAAAAAAATCTCTTAGGATTTAATTGATGTCCTTTATGACATCATGGAACTGATCCTGCTGTTTGAGCGCAGTTGTTCCACGACTCTATTGCTTTGTCCTCTGAATTTACTGAAGTCCTCAAAAAATTGACATTGAAAAACTCCAGCAGGAAGCTTGTAGCTTTTGATGCTGGGAGGAAGTGGGAAGAAATCACCAGTTCTTGTACACAAACTGAGGGGTGATTGTTGGCAAGATTGGTGTTTGGCGTGGTGACAAAGTTCCTTGGCAGACGGTTCCAAGTGCTGCATATTGGGAAAGGAAGGGAGAGCTCACGGTTTTTGGAGGTGCAGCGGCATTGGAAGATTATGAGCCTGTTGTTTCTAGTTTGTGGGTTGTTGTTGAAGACAAATAGGGGTTTATTTGTGTTTGAGGAAGAGAGCAGGTGGTTGTAGGTAAAGATGAGGTCGTCTCGGATTCTGCAGTGTTCAAGGGTAGGGAGTCGGAGGGCTTTCAAGGCTTCTAATCCAACAAGCAGACTTATTGTACTCAAGGATGTTGCGAACGAGGGAGCGGTAGAGCAAGAAGGATGTACATTCGTCAAGAACGGAGGAGGAGTTCCTGATGGTGGCAAGCATCCGGTAGCCACATCTGGTAATGAGGTCAATGTGTTGAGAGAAGGTGACTTTTGGGTCGATGAGCACACCGAGGCCTTTCTGGGAGTCAGTGTGTTTAATTGGGGGGGGGGGGGGGGCCCGTCGTCTTGAAGGGTATACTGGTGTAAGGTAGTGAGATGGCCAAAGCTAAGACAGCACACTTTGTTTCGTTGAGGTCCATATTCATTGCCTGGACCCATTGTGTGAGTTTGTGGATGTTGGATTGAAGAGTAATGGCATCAGTAGGGGAGATGATTGGGGCAACGAGCTTAGTGTCGTCCAAGAAGATACAGCTATTACAGGTAAGGAAGGCAGGTAGGTCGTTGATGAAGATAATGAAGAGGAGGCCGGTGAGGACACTTCCCTGTGGGGCTGCGCTGGTAACACTGCCAATGTTAGAAGGGTGACCGTCGATGACAGTGTGTTGAGTTCTATTAGTGAGAAAGGCAATAAGCCATTTTAGGTGGTGGCCAGAGATGTCTTTGGTGGTTAGCTTGGTGAGAAGGATGTCGTGGGGTATGGTGTCGAAGGCCTTAGCAAGGTCAAAGTATGCGGCATTTACCTGTGATCCGTCTTCGATCCATTCAATGACAAGTCAAGAAAGTAAATAAGGTTGTGGGTAGTGAATTTGCCGTGAAGGCCACCATACTGACTAGGGGTAAAGAAGTTGTTATGGTTGAGGAAGGCAATGATTTGTTTGGCGACTATTTTTTCCATGCAGAGGAAACAGGTGAGACTAATTTGTCTGTAGTTGTTTGGGTTGCTATGGTCGCCAGCTTTATGTATTGGGGTGATGTTAGCAGTGAGCCAGAGATGAGGAAGGATTGATTCAATGAACGATTTTTGGAAAATCATGGTAACACACTCAGTAATGACATGAGCCAGTTCCTTCAAAATTTTTGAGTATAGTCAGTGAGGTCCAGGAGAGAAGTGTTCTTTTATGTTGAAAAGAAAGTGTTTGACTTCTTCAGTGGTAAAGGATACGTTTGCGAGGACATTACCGTTGAGATTGCTGTTACAAGTGGTAACGGAGGGAGGCTTATTAGTTTTAAAGACAGAGCAGAAGTGAGAGTTAAGAGCATCGCCTTTAAAGTAGGATCGTTAACTGGTTGTTTATTCCGTTTATGGTGCCAATCGATGATGATTTTTTGTTGCAACCAATGTAAGCCCACAGTTTTTTAGGGCAGTTTTGAGGAGGATGCAATCTCTCGTTCGTAGGAGAGGCGTACAGTACGGATTTCAGTGGGGGGTTCATTTCTGGTGCGCTTGGTCTTAGTAAATCTCCTCTAAAGTTTACATTTGCCGAATGGCATCCAAAAGGCTCTTCAGAAGGTTACAAGTATTTCGATACCTACGATGCTTCAGGGACATATGCAGCAACCAGCAAGTGAACAAGTTCTTGGAATTTCCTCAAGTCTTCGGCAATGTTCACTTCTGGGAAAAGATCAAGCCCCACTTAACATTTAACAGCTCCTCGTTGATAGCCTCATAATCAACCTTGAAAAAGTTTCTGTTCACACCCCATTTGGCTGTATCCCCTTTGGTGTGTGAAGAAGGTTCCCTAACGGTTGAGTACTGCACCATCCAGAGAACACCTGGTGATCTGCTTTCCCAAGGGAGAGGAGTGAACACTGTCCAGAGCCGTAAACATGTTCCGAGGTGAATACAATGTGCAACGTGGATGGATGTTGTCCTTCAACAATTCTCGTGGGAAAATGATTGAGCTGTTGCAGGTTATTTGAGAGAGCAAAGTCAAGATCTTTCCGTTCGACCTGGCTGGCTCCACACTCGAGGGCTTCGGTTGTCTGTTGATTTTGGGCAGATTGAAGTCACCAGCACAAACCCAATTATGCTCGACCTTTGAGGCGACCCACTCCCTTAAATCAGCATTGGTTATTGTCGTTGTAACTGCTGAGGAAGCAACAACAAACCGGATAGTGCTAGATGTTGCCAGATGCTACTTTTAATTGGTGATAGTGCCAATTTAATTATTGAGTGAAAATTTGGTACGTCCTTGTGTACCTGGGAGAAAGCTGTAAAGATAAACATTATCACTGCCGCTAGATGGCGCAACAGTATTTCCGTACAATGAATGTTCAATAGGTGGTGGTGGTAACAAATTATTTGCTATTCTACCTGGTGCTAGCTCATTATATTAGTGGTGACGATGTCTACAACGGAATATATAAAAATAAATGTGGATGCAAACCTATTTACGTTGCATTTTTGGACTTATATGTCAGACTGCCTGAGCGGTGAATCGACCTATGACCTTTGAAATCAAAGGACGAGGTCCTACTGCTGATCCATACTGACATGGCCTATGGCTCAGCAGTAGGACCGTGTCCTATAATTTCAAAGGTCGTGGATTCGATTCCCAGCTCAGGCAGTCTGACCTATAAGTCCAAAAGGCAACATAAATAGGTTTGCATCCGTATTTATTTAACCCATCTCAAGCCCATTGGCTTTCTGTCCTATTGTAATACAATGGGATACGACAGGTCATCATAACACTTCCATCAGAAGTACAACGGAAATAGATTGAAAACAACGGATGTTACGTTGTCAAACAATCTCTAAGCATCATTCTGTACAGGTTAGAAGTTAAGAAGCTCCCAGGACTCATCCAATCTGGCAGTCAGCAAGATAATGCTTTCAGTCTAATCGTAGGTAGGACCAGTGGGATTCATAACAGGGTTCATACTCGTATATGAAAATGAATATCCCTGACTATCCCTGATTTTCCCTGACTTATTTCTTCAAATATCCCTGACCTTTTTTTTTTTAATCTTTCAATAAAACAGTCAACTGCTGACTCTGCAGGCCTGGCATTGTAACTCTACCGGGATGGCAGTTGAAAAATTTTTTTTTTTAAATGGATAAGAAGGTAGTAAGTCGCAAAGCGAGTAGAATTTATGAGACCACGGGTCATTCTAAGAACGAAATTCTAAAGATGAAAAAAAACTGTTCATGAAAAATGAGGCTAAAAAAACCAATTCATTCTGAAAACGAATATCCCTGACTATTACTGACTTTTCACCAATTTTTCATTTTTTCCATGACTTTCCCTGACTGCATTTCATATCCCTGACTTTCCAGGTCGGTATGAACCCTGCATAAGCGTGACCCGACTAAGAGAGAAACGTTTGTTAAAGACTCAAGTGTTAAATAAAAACACATGCACACCTATTTACATTGTTTTTTAAACTAAATGTCAGACTGCGTGAGCGGAGAATTCAATCCCTACCTTTGGAACCAAATGCTGAGGTCCCACTGCTGAGCCATACTGACACGGCCAATATGGGAACATGCTCGGTGGGAACTCTGCATTTCGGTTCAATTTCCCGCTCAGTCAGTTTGACTTTTAAGTCCAAAAAGCAACGTAAGTAGGTTTGCATCCATATTTATTTAACTCTCCTCGAGCCCATTTGGTTTTCCGTCTTGGTTTAACACTCAAGTGCAGGTAATTGGATCCTTGATTGGTGTTGGAGAACTGAAGCATGGTCCCAATCAATACTGTGTTTGGTCTTCTTATGGTGTCGGGCGAAACCATTTAGTCTCTCTCACCGTCGGGTTGCCCCTACATGTTCAGGAAGCCTCACCTCCGGCTTCCTTTTGATCTCACCAATGTAGATTGACTCGGAATCTTAGCAAGGAATTGTAAATTGGTTAGATAGCACTGTAGTTTGATATTTAGCAAGATTTATCCTCTACGAGAAAGGTGTAGTTGTAGGCTCGACAAAATCACCAGTAGTTCGTTGTGCAAGGATATTCACAGGAGCAGGCATGCAAAGTAAGGGACACCGAGACTCATGTATTTGAAAACATTACTTGGGGTTTATTGAACTTGTTTATCATTGATTATTCCCCTTTTTTTAGGCCGCTTTCAGCCTAAGAGCCAATCATAAGCGTCGCTGATAAAGCACAAATTTTGTCTCTCGAAAGTGTAAAAGGAAGTTTTGTAAGGCTAATAGGAAGTAGTATTAGTAACTCTCCTACAGGTCGGTGTGCATAGCCTTAGTATTTAAGGGATCGCTCGGTTGAAAGCGTTGTCGTCGATCGCTGCCTGCCATAGGAGGCTATGGAGGTTTCTGCGTTCACAGGCATCACGAGTACAGTAAGCGGCAAATTTGAATGTAATTACGGTTAGGCAAGTGGCAGTTGGCCATGGGTCGTGTATTATAATTAATACCGGATAATCCCAATCGAGAACTTGACCCCTTCTTGGAGACTCAAAAGGAGACAATATTGTCATGCTTCACAATCCATTCAAATTGTGGAATAGATGAGTTGGAACTACGAGTGCCAACTATAAATTTTTATATTCTACATCAACTAAAATATCCAGTACATACAAACAAGTACATTTGGCGGAGTCCTATCAATGCTAATTATTTGTAAAGATGCCTTCAACTGCAAATAAATGCTACAAATTTCTACATCCTCGAGTGTGACCACATCGTCATAACTAAAATTCAACCCGGCTGGCGCTTGGTTTAGAGGCTGGTGGAAGCCTATCAACGGAATACGGCCATCAGCCAGTTGTATGTTGCCTAGGGGACTCTGGGCAAGATCGACTTCTTTATAACCTTGAGGGACCTTCGGTTTTTTTTCCCCTTTCGGACTTGTACACCTAAATTTTAAGGGCCAATGTTTTCTCTTCTAAAGGTTTACTTCTACAGCCTCTTCCTCTGTGGGAGATAGGCTTTTAGAAGTGAACGACCGGTTTTGAAGTGTAGATTAGAGACACATGTTCGGAATGAGTGGACCAGACTCATCCTTTTTAGAGTTTTATGTCCAACTTTTCTTTAAAAAGGGTTGTGTTCTACTTGTGGGCTGTATAGGTTAACCCATGGTTTGTCATTTTCCCCCCCGACATCGCAAACTGAAAAAAAGTGAATGCCTTATGGAGTTATCAGGACCACGCTAGTGGACCGCCCACCAAGTTCAATAATTGGCACACTTCATTGTAAGAAAGTCATCGTTTAATTTCTGCATTGTTGCTGCATGGCCACTAGCTGCAACAGAAACCAGAGCAGAGAGTATTTCACAATGAAGAGGCTAAATACCTATGCGGCA
Source organism: Lithobius niger (assembly GCA_023313725.1). Classification (NCBI taxonomy): domain Eukaryota; kingdom Metazoa; phylum Arthropoda; class Chilopoda; order Lithobiomorpha; family Lithobiidae; genus Lithobius; species Lithobius niger. The sequence goes on along the minus strand of JAHWFP010101941.1, from coordinate 17,255 downwards.
AAACACCTTAAAAATTATTGAAAATGGGCAGTCTTTGTGCCCTGACAAGCAATAGTTCTATTTCAGTCAAGTGCATAAACTGTATCAATGTGATAAAAGTGCTTGAAGATCGTCGATTTCAGCTGACTACGTATATGCTGACTCCGCTCATATAAAATAAATAATGCGACAGATACGAATGTAATTTGGTAATCAAGACTCTTAACTCCAATGTGCGAAGTTTATGATTTGACGTTTGGGGAGGCATTAACTAAAAAGATTGCAATAATTTGTAATGCTATTTTTCTGTATGTTGGGAAAACGCCACCTGTGATCAAAATAAGCATTACTCTTTGTTAGTAAACGCGTAACAATGCAAACGGATTGCCAGAAATAATCAGTCATGCGCCCTACTACAAATAAATAGCGCATCCATTTTATCGACAATGTTGTGTTGCCGATAAAATGGCCGCGCTACTTGTTTGCAGCAGGGCACATGGCTTCTGCCCACTAAGCTCTTAATAAATCTGCAGTCCGCGCTACTTATTGTAGATGGTTGAGTGAAATCAGTGACTTGGGTTCTGTGTCTTGGAAGTTGGTACAATTGGGCAGTGGCTAAAATAATATGCCACCAAAAAAAAAAAAAAAAAAAAAAACTACAAAAGAAGTGTTATCTAAAACAAAACCCACAAGGATGAAAGAAACCACCTAGTTTCAGCCAATCAAAGTAGTGATATCAGAGCCAAAATGGCTGCCACCAAGTTGTAAGCTAATCCCACTGACTTATCTCACACGTGAAATCAAAACTTGACCATGGCTACTGATAGTAGCAATGGTCATATTTTTTATCCTTTTCTAATATTCGGTGGGATTAGCTTGGCAACTAATGTAGCGACTTGGTGGCAGCCATTTTGGCTCCGATATCACTACTTTGATTACTTGAAACTTGGTAGGTTCTTTCACCCATGTGGGTTTTCTTTTATATGCGATTAAACTCTTTAAAAACAATTAGTTGTGGGGTATACCTCAAACCTTCCAGTGTTGCAGTGTTCATTGTTGAATATAGCTAACCTTTGCTATGTACCCACAGGAACGATTTTTCTAACCCTTACCACAAGCTAGGTTAAGTGTGGACGGCTGGATGTTTTTCTGCATTCTGCAACTGGACATTACTCGGACCAGTTAGGGACACATTACTAACTAATTTTTTTGTTTTAATTATGTTTGTAACCAAAAATTGATCCCGTAACAGGACTAAGTGTTCAATGAGTCGTAAGTCTTCCTGCTTTTTTAAAATATCTACTTATTTTAAAAACGGCTGGAAAACCTTTCTTAGACCATGTAATTTTTACTGATATGGTTCATGTATTTTATTTTGCTTGCGTAAAATTGTTTTGCATAATTTTGCATTTTTGAAAGGCTTAGCAGAAGTGTGAGGCATCTTTCTTATCCACCAACTTTGCTTGCATGTTTTTTATTCGGACTACTCGAATCCCCAATAAAATCTGTGTGGGTGCATGTAAAGACAGTGCTCTTCACCCAAAGTGGGAAGGCAGCCCGATCCAAACACAAAAAAAACCAGGTAACAATTTTTTCTTCTTCTGGCGATCATCTCCAAAACGAGTAAATATGACGTTTCTCCATGGAAAATGGACCAAACTCGCTTCAGCTTGGTTTAAGTGTTTAATTGCCCCACCCGGAGGTTCCATGGCAATATTGAAAAGAAAATGACAACGAAAAAACAAAGGCAAGATTTATACATGCGACACACACGTAATTTGCTTCCTCCCTCTCACCGAATAAGCCCTAAACGCCGCCTCACTAACACTACAGACAACATGAACAGCGTGGAAAGAAGGCGTGATGAAAGTAGTCTCTTTTACATTGATAGAGACCATTCTTTGCAGTATGGTCATTTTCCCCCATAAAATGAGGTGCGAAGATAAACTCATTCTCATCCAGAACCGTGAGAAACAGTCTGTGCTCCCTCCTGCATGCCTCCAAGGATGGCCAATTAAGATCCTCCAGTAAACTGGTAACACACTCATTCTGACTCCAACGGTTACTCACAGTTCTTGCAGCGCGACGTTGAACTGCCTCAAGGTCAGTAATGTCACACTTCCTGTAGCAGTCCCAGGCTCCACATGCATACTCAAGGTGAGGCCTGACCAAAGTCGTGTACGCCATAGATTTCGTATCTGGTTCCTTAAGAGTTCGAGCAACAAAGCCCAACACCTGAGATGCCCTGGCAACAATTTTGTTGTAATGCTCCTTCCAAGTCATCTTCTCATCGATAACAGCTCCAAGGCATCTCATACTAGCAACCCTGTCAAGCTCTTCACATGGCAGACCATATGCAGATAACTAAGTCATGGCCAGACTGCCTTGAGCACACCCCGGAGGCCGAAAGGGGTGCGACGTGCGACTATGTCGCAGATAATCTGGCACAGTAGCAGACAAAAGTGCCATTTTGAGCAAATGTCTACCATTTCGCCAATTTTTGACCGATTTGGATATTCCAATACACCATTTTAATCGACTTGACGAGATCTTTCCGTTGGTGGAAGAGCCAGGTCAATAGGATGAAGCAATGAAAAGTTATTCAGTAAAAACCAATAAATATGTGATAACCACACGAAAAAAACAAGATTAGCTGCAGATAATTTTTTCCGGATAATCGGTGTCGCAGACAGTTGCAGAAAATTCTGCTTCTGGGGAGCACACCATCTTGAATATCGACGAGTGAGAGGGGACCTCATTATGACATTCAAGACACTTGCTGGCAAAGATCAAGCCTCAGTTGACTGGTTTACACTCTCCTCTAATCCGGTGACCCGCAACCATGGTGGCAAACTTTTTAAACACCGATGCAACACCACCCTTCGTCAGCACACTTTTTCCTTTCGTGTGTTGAACACTTGGAATAAGCTTCTACCACACGTTGTCAGTGCAACCTCTGTTCTGCAATTCAAGCAGTGCCTTGACACAGTGCTCCCAAATTTTATCAGCCCCTATTGTTACAAGAACTGGTAACTTTGTGGCTCACTC
>JAHWFP010101941.1:0-14218 GCA_023313725.1 Lithobius niger | reverse complement strand
ATGACACTACCATAGCTAAAAAGAAGTTGCTGTTTTTAACCACAAAGTCAAGATACCTGGACAGTTTGTTATTTTTTTTACTCCTTGCTTTGGCTTGCAAAGTTTTTATTTTCTGGGCCCATAATTTCGTATAGATTTAATACCTACGGTGAGGCATAGGTGGCCCAAAAGGTCCCAAAAATGGAGTTGGCAGCAAATGCTGAAGCCTTTTTTTTTGTTTCTGCTGAAAAATCAATTTTGGCCGTTGTTGCAGTAACTTTTGTTTCCAAAGTTTTCCACCAAGTTTCCTACATGTTTGATACGTATGGGTAGTTTCTTTGCAGATACGGCACCAATTCGGTTTTTGTTTCAGGTCCTTGATATTGGGTGGTTTTAACTGGCCGACTTTGGTTGCGTCTGATTGTGGAGTCTCGATGTCACACTGGCAGTTATTCACTTCACGTTTCAGCTGTATCACTGACGCCACTTCGCTCTTAAACTCATCAGCCATTTCACTGAAAATGACCTTTTTCCCCTGCAAGTCTTGCGATGCTTCCTCAAAGGTGGTCAACTCATCCTTTATAGATTTCTGCTTCACAGTTAATCGATCACGGAACTCCTTCAAGTCTTTCACTAGTGACGCAAATGTTACTGGTGTGATAGACATTTCCAAAGTTGAAAACTTTAATGGTCTGACATGTTTTTCTTTGGAATTAAACCACTTCGAGTCTTGGTTTTCCTAAGATGTTAGGGCACAAACTGACTGTTCACACCTGCAATGATAAAAATCGGTAGTAATTTTGAATAGCACCTTTTGGAAATCTTGCAATGTACACAATAATACAGTGAACTAGTGATGTCATTTCTGTTGCAGAGATTATCATTATTTTTGATTTCAGGTGTGTGGGACAAGTAGTACCGGTAACATTAAACTTTAAAAAAAATGTGACTGAACCGTTCCTTTAAATGTCAGTTTTTCATTCAGTCGTAAGCAAATCGCAGCGCTTGGTGGGGTTATTGCACAATGCTTTATGGGTTGTTATTCTTCCTTGTTTATCTATTATTCAGGGGTAGAAAGCACTATACAGATTGTTCATTATGGAGACAGATAAACAAGTGCTACAAATTACAAACCAGTTTACTGCATCAGCCTTCAACAGTATAAATAAAAATGAAACTGACGGGAAAAAAATATTAACTAATAGCTACAGAATTTACATTCCTCCAACATTACAAATTTAGAGTATGCCTTTGCTAGTCACATTAACTTCTCGTAAGAAATTTAACGATTTGGTTAAAGACTCCACTTTTAAAGACTAAGACTCACCAATCACTCAAGACTTCGTCTTTGCTCCAGGCCAGTTTATTCAATATTACCTACGGTACATCTTATTTCACCAAATAATGCTAGTTGGCACTGACTACCAGCCTGCGCAAGAAGTTATTTGCAGCTGGCAAGCGATACTTGTAGCTTCTATCCCAGCTGGCTTTGATATGACGTAATCAAACTGTTTTCTTCACTCCACTGTTGGTTTAACCGGCTACCTGCCATGCTTGGACCAATCACCGCACGAAGTGATACTTTTCATGCATATTTATTACGTAAACCACTCACCCAATTGGTAAAACAGTGGAATTTGTGAGAATTTTGTTGTCAAAGTAATCACGGTTACTTGCTTTGGATTGTGTGTTGGCCATCCATGGCATCACCGGACATCATTACTAATCCGATCCGATGCAGCGTAATTTTTTGTAAACTATGTGCAATCAACACTGCAGGTCATTAAACCTTTTTACATATTTGTGACTTTGCCAGGAATAAAACCATATGTTTTATCCGTATTTGTAGAAGCTGCCTTTTGGCTGACAAGTTTTAACAATTCTCGGTTTGTTTGGTGTTGTTAGTAATGAGAAAACATTGAGGTGAAACCTAAAGTTGGGTCATGATACGAACAGCTAACAATTCTTAGGGTTTTTTTTTACACCTTTTCACAGCTGAATTAACCAATTTATTAGTTAGGTTAATCCAGATGTGAACGGAGGTACATTAGTTCAGATTTCAAAATAGCTGCACAATACTTTAACCTCTTTACTCTTTACGGGTAGCTGCGAGCACTGGGGCGTCAGATTCGATAGGCGTCTTGGTCCCAGCTGTACATCTCTGGCTTCCTTCAGACCCGGGTTCGATCCTGGGAATGGGAAGTGTATATGTACGGGTTTTTCTCCGGTTGTTTCCCACCTGTTGTACGAGGGTTTCCTCCGGGTACTCCGGTTTCCTCCCTCCTGCGGCAAAAAACAACTGTATACGATGGTGGTTCCTTCCACTTAACATCTGCCGCTTGGGCCTTCAAAAGCTGTAAGCTTACTGGCCGACAACGTCTATTCTATTTAACCAAACAGCTTTACATGGAGGACTTATTGAGGCCAAATCTTTTGGTGCGACATTCACCTCAAATCTTAAGGTCACCAGGCAATGTGCTATAGCTGCCCGACGCGCTAATATGCTGCTTGGCCGCATCAAGAAGCATTTTTCCTTCTTCATACATCAGGCCACACCTTGAATACTGCATCCAGGTATGGAGCCCTTAACTTATTAAAGACCAGCAGCTCCTTGAGTGCATTCAGAAGCATGCTACCAAGCTTATTCCACGACTGCGTCCACTTCCATACGACGCTAGGCTCAAGGAGCTTGGCCTTATGAGCCTTTTCGACCGCCGCATTAGAGGTGACCTACTTCATACCTACAAAATTCTGACTGGGATTGATTGCAACGACGCTGAAGGGTAATTCACCTTGGCCCCGTCTGTTGGCACTCGTGGACACCGCCTCAAACTACAGTGCGCACGTGTGAACGTCAATGTCGGGGAAGCTCTTTTCATATTGTGTGATTGACCACTGGAACCGGCTTCCTCATAATGTGGTTGAAGCCAGATCTGTTAATGGCTGGAAGGCAGCCTATGACAAAACACTTTCTGCCGAGCAGTAAACTGTCTCTGCTCATCCGACTATACAAGTTCGACTTTGGTTGTGTATTTTGTTTAAGTTAAGTTTATTGCATCTTATTGCATTTAACATGGTTATTAAATGGTTGCACAGGTTAAATTAAAAGAATTAGATTTTTAAAAGTTGGTGCTTGCCACCCGCACAAAGACGTATTCGTCTCATGGGCAAAACGGGGGAACATTTTTCAACAGCAACCTACAAGGGGACACGAATTACTTCTGCAATTACTTGATGCGGGGAGTCAACTTATTTTCTTTAAGAGTGTTAAAAAAATTACACGACCTATAGCCCAATTCTTCTATTACAAGCATCAGCACAAAATAAAAAAAAACAGTTTCGTTACGTCGTAACAATTCGTATGACAAGTTGCTGCAGACGGCGTCACAAATGAGGTGATGTGAGACGAATGATACAAAAGAGGTCCAGGGGTTCAATTAGCGAATGACATTCCTGGGCGAGAGTGAGCATTCACTTTCGTTGTCTTTCCGAGAACCAACATCTTTGGAAGGTTGTAGATCAGCTTCGTCTTTAAAATTTTCCTTTATTTATTGTCATAGCCAAGAGCCAGACTTGCGAAAGCTTCACTCACTTGCATTCGTTCCAACCAAGCATGAGACAGGTCCAGAGGGCTGGAACGTTGGTCCTGTTGAACGGTACACTTGACACGTGGGTACAGGCCACGAATGATGCGTATGGTAGCTGAGGGTTCCATTCGTTGGCTCAGCCAAGAATGAGACGAGTGTTCGTGCGAATGACGTCATTCATCTTGAGGAGTGATCTTGTGACAGCTTCACTCAATGCGTGGTTTTCATGCACGAATGAAGCGAGTTGTGGTGGAAAACCTTGAGGGCGTCATTCGTCCTGAGAGCACCATTCCAGTCGTCAGCTCTGCCAAGAATAAGACGAATGGTTGTTTGGATGACTTTTTTCTTGAAGAGTAATCTAGTGAAAGCTTCACTCAATGCGAAAAATGAGACACAAATGAGACTAGTTGTGGTGGAACTTCGTTCGTCTGAATACACCGAACCGGGGTGACGAGCAGTTGAGACAGCTTCAATAATCTTTTCTTTTTCCCTCGATGCGTAGGTTGTATATAGCGACAATCGAGGCGAGCAGCAGTGTTGACAACAATTCGGCTTAGTTTTCAGCTTGATGCATAACAGATTTGGTCGAGACGAGATGTCAAAACTGAAACGTCACGTCGCGAAGTAATTCACTCGAAACCTTACCTATGCGTAGGTTTGGGTAAGCCACGATTCGAGACGAGCTCCATAGTTGTGTCACCGACACAGTCATACTTGGCAACAGGCTTGAAGCGTGAGGCGAATGCTTGTAGGTACTAATGCTCTGGTGGGCAAAGGCAGCGAGCGGAGGCGCCCCTCAGCGGCAAGATTGACGGTTTGCATAGAAAAGAGTAGCATTCGTGATGGGGCCAAATGATCGGCAGCGAGACTCCCAATAACAAACGGTTGATGTGAAGAAAATCCAATGAAGCTGTGTAAGGAGGACGGAGCAACCGTATGACAGGTCGCTTGAGAACAAAAGATGCAAATGCTCTTTTATAAAGAGAGCTGCACATGTAGAGTGGGTTACCAAGCTGGCTGGATCCGAGCAACTTAAATCCTCAAGGGTAATGAGAGCAAAAATGCCAGACAGGTATAGTATATTTTCCAATAATAAGAAACACCTTTTGCCTTTTTTATCAGTGTTGACGAATACTGGTACATTTTCTTTTTATTTTATAATTCTTAAAAGCAGAAATATTGTCATCAGTTAAGGTTAAATCTTAGCAATATGTTTATAAATGCTGATTACATATAATGAAACTAAGTGTTATTGTCACCGGCGCCCATGTGCATTGTTGTAAAGTTCGAGCTTCCTATAATCCAGGACGGGAACACCATACCAGCAATCTCACTTAAACCAAACACATTTGTCGAGTTTAAAGCTCGGAATAGTGTTTTCAACCATGGCAGGCAGGCAAGCTGTTTAATCCTGAACCAACTACCATAATGACCAATACACACCATTACCAAATAATTATAAATGCAAAGAAACCACCCAGCCTTAGACGTGTGAAATGATTTGTTACCCATTTTTAAATACACAAGTTTTGGTTTTGTGTATAAGCTACTAGACAAATTTTGTGTGTTAACACAATTCTACTTGGATCACATCAGCATCACATCACGAGTCAGGGTAAAACTGAACACAACAGCATCCACCAAATTCTTAAATTTGTGGGTACCCGGTAATATAAGACTTCCTAGATATACAAGTTACACAGAAACATTTGTCGAATTTGCTATTGTCTCGCAACTCCGCTTTACAACTTGTTACCGTTACGTAAAGACGCAATTTGTATTAAAAGAAAGTTCCGGCTTAAGTTTGGTGCTGTACTTTTGTCTGGCCGGAATAGAGCCATAACAAGGCCCAGTACTTCTAGTACCAAACGTGACTCTTCACACGCTCCTGACAATACCAATACAGCAGAAATAACAATATTTAATGTAAATGATTAAGAGACAAATGAAAACATCGACTATAATAAAATGCAAAATAAACCATTTAATTCTTAAGCAATTATCATAGTTTACTAATAATCAAGTTGGTGCTATTTCATACAGATTATAGTAGGCTACAGCCTACCGATTTGAGAAGACGACAAAAGCACAAATATCAACAAAAATTTAACGAAAGTTATTAACATTTACTGCATTCAAAATTTCCATACTCACTATGCACAATCACTGACAGAAATATATATTCAATATTTATATTTGTTTTTCTTACTAGTCTTCATCAGGCTTAAAACTCCGTGTTTATATGTGCAGACGACATGCACGTTCTTGTTACTATAGCATCCGGTAATTATAAGCACGCCCGTCCACCGGAAATTCAGTCTTACTTGCAGGCCACTGCTCAACTAAACATTTAACGTCTAGTGATGACGGTGGTTGATTATTCATCAAAATTATTTCCATTTTCTGATGCTCTACAACGGCCATCAATGGAAGGCAGTGCAGGTGTCAATCTCTCGCAGAGTTTGAGTGAATGAGGGTCGTTGCGAATTCCCAGCGTTATAGAAGCCACTTTGGTATTTTAACTTACTGTGTTTAAGGCGAAATGGGTAGATTACAATTTTGGGAGAGGGGGTGCTGCAGGACATGAGAAGGCAAAATGAAGTAATAACTGTAGTGAATCTATCTTACGCTTTCATAGTTTCCCACTCGACGCATGTGCACTAACTTCCCTCTTATGTGGCACGTTCACACTGTCCCCCTCAACCTCACAACAATAGCTTGCCGCCATCTTTGTACTAAACTCCAGATGAAATAATAGCAGCCGGTATAGTCTTGTATACTGAAAGGGGGCTGGTAGCAGAGGCGGACTGGCAAGGTCGGGGGGTCGGGAATTCCCGACTGGCCTCTCAGCGGAAATAAACAAGTTAAAAAGGAAATTCAGTGTATTATTTTAATTTTTTTTTTTTTGTAATACACGGTTACTCTTTATTTACTCTTGCTAAGTTTCACACCTTTCGGCTGTACTTACTAAAGTAACTATTTACAGTTTGCAAGCAACGTTGGTTGTGTAAAAGCCTTTTTTTGTCCTCCAAGTATGACTCCGAAATTTCAAGTTTCAACCACAGTAGGCCGCACTTTACTACTTTCTCGCGTCATCACGATTAATGAATGAATGAAAGAGCAGCTGCGCCTGCGTATTGCACGGAAGCCGCTCTTCAGGAAGTTACAAAATGTACGTACGCATTCTGTCTGGAGTGATTTCATTAACCGACATGACATTAACACACTGATCCTTCATTTATTATTAGCCATGGCGGTTATAAGAGAAAGTGAAGTTGACGTTTCTTCTGTCACAGAAATGAGCGAACCGAAGAGAAATCTCAGGAACGAAAGTCAGGAAGGTTGGAAGGCCATCTCGGTTAGAAACTATTTGGTTTGGTTATGTCTGTTCTGCGCCCGGTCAAAAGAACTTGGATTTCGGTGGTAAAACTAAAACTTCTGCAGCTAGCTATATGACTGACACTTAGGACTATCTAAGCGTAGGAAGGTAAGCCCTGAATTTTGCCTACTCTTTACTTTTTTAAGTTATAGTGCATGCCCATTGAGAATGATCTGTATCGGATTATCGTTATGTGGGTTTCCCTCAGTTAGGTAAAATGAGAAATAGAGCATCTCAGCAAAAATACCATGAGTCACATGACCAAATTCTAACAAATATTAAAGCCTGGCCTAGCACCTTGACGCAACGACCATTTTCGCTGAAGGTGTTCATTTTCAATTTTTTCTTTCTTTTAATTCTAATAAGTAAGTTCGTGTCCTTAACTAGGCTTAGGTGTGGCCCCCTCCATGTTAACCCGCACAAATTGCCGATTGTTCGAAATAAATGTAGCTAAACTAAGACAAAAATTTATCAAAATTTTTTTTAAAAACACTCAACGCCCCCCCCCCCCCCCCCGCAACTTTGTTCTGGTTCCGCTCTTTATTATTTGCATCAAGCACTGATGTTGAAAAGTCCCCACCCCACGAAACACCAAAATATGCTACCTGCAGTGTGATAACACATAACACTGAACCAAAACTAGGACGTATTAATCACTAGGATTAAATCACTTGCTTTTCATAATAAAAAAAATTAGTACAGAGTCTTTGTATTTACACCTGGGATCCATCATTCTACTAAAGCCACCAAAAATAAATTTAGGGCATGGGAAGGGATTTAAAAAAAAAGTCTTTCCCTAAACTGTACGTATATTGTCTTTTATTGTGTGATGCCCTAAGCAATGTCTAATACGTGTCATTTGAAGGCAGGAAAGGTCGTAGAATACCAAAAAATTCGTCAGCTTCCGGGGCTCCGCCCCGGACCCCGTTGGGGAAGCTCACAGCACTCCCCCAGACCCCCTAGCTAGGGGGTGATTCGACAAATTTAACCTCTCTACCCCCCCCCCCCCCCCACCCAAATTGTTACGTCCTTGGCGTTGCCCTAATAATTTGAAAAGAAGTGGCCTCAGGCCGCTACCTTCCCGACTGGCCTCTTGAGCCGCCAGTCCGCCTCTGGTTGGCAGTCAGGAATTTTTTTTTATTACCGGTATCGTAAATCATCTACAAACATCCTGTTAAAGCAAATCCCTCCCATCCGTTAAATTGTTGTTTTTGTCTTGATCCCGGGCAAAAACCAGGGGTGGGCGATAAATCCAACGTACGAAATGCCAACAGGCTCATTCCACCTAACCAATTTCCAAACCTTAGTTTGGTCCTGGGAGAGCATTTAATCCACTACAGTAAAGCTGGCGCAATTTTTCACACACATAAACTGGATTCAGTGTTTGGAGGTTTAACGTATTTCCAGCTGTAGCTATTGTGCCAGACGGCGAGAGGGACACTTTTGCTAGCTATTTCCAATCAGAAATTTCCAGGATCTTCTTCATAATCTTAGGATCATTATAAACCCTTCACCCTAGGATCATCGTAATCCTTCATCCTGGGGATAACCCTAAATTCCAATTAGTGTAATTGGAGGCTTTGTGCTATTGATTGTCCTGAGGGTAGACTTCGTAGAATTTGCCTATTGGGATAGACCGGCCCAGATGAAAGCTTTATACATTTAAAAAAAATCAACTTCTTAGCTACCTGCATGGGTGTGCTTTGTATTTGTGCAACTTGTGTCACCATTTTCTGTAGGTTTGCTCCAAACTGGATGTTGGCATGAGAATGCGGGACGCACCGGATGGCAGATAAGCGCGTTTGCTGCCGTTTCAGTGTGCAGTCGCCTCAATCCTGCAGTTACGAAGGACTGTGCGGTTGGAAATACTTTTAATGCTTAAGTATATTGGATTTTGAAGAAGTGACGATCTGATAAACTAAACTTGTGAATAAATGAAAATAAAGGCATCGCATTAATGTTAGACTAAAGGTGGAGCAAAGCGGCCTGAGACAAAGTAGGATAAATGGGCTGAAAATGTCAGGGTGGCAGAGATCAGGCTCAAACCTTTGGCATATCTGATAGGCCACAAGTTCTTGGTTTGAGCCTGACCTCACCCAACCCAGGCATTGTTAGGAAGGCCCTGTGACGCCTTGTGCACATGTCATAGTGGCTGGGGTCGAAGCAACCAGGAGCAAAGTGCCATTTGCACTCCAGAAGCACCAATTTGCATCTCAAATTCACACGCTGAAGTGCAAATATTGCACTCCGTAGCTCAACATGTGTACAGTTACTGTAAAGTACTGTTGATGGATGAGCAATGCTTGACAAAGTGCAAAAAAGTTGTTCACATATTAAAAAATAATTCTTTTATTCCCTGTTAGCACAGCAGAAGTTGAATGGGGATTTTCATTTCCCAAAAGAATTATGGGAGACTGGCGCTGCAAGTTCCAGTTTTTGAGCCATACCGTTTGACCCTGTGTGGGACTTAGCCATTGAGTACTTCCTGCATAGGCGACCAACTTCCAATCAGCTGAGTGAAACAATACAGCTGAATAGGATGCTAAACCAGCAATAACTAGTTGGGCAAATGCTGGAAAAACTCGCTGAACCAAAGTTGCTCCGTATGGCAAGCGACTTCCAAAAGCTGCGTCTACGCACACAGAAGACACTAATAGCAACAATAGGACTGAAAGTAGCAGTGGGGAAAAGACTTTCTGTGAAACTGGTAGTGCTATGTCATTATCTGGAGACAATAGCTACTAGACCGTCAATTAGTAGGCTAATTTACATGATTAAAGGTTAGGCTATAAGGTTTTAATATCTGGTTTGGTGTGAATTGAATTTTTTGGGGGGGAAGGGGGTGTAGGTGCACTACAAGTTGGTGTTTTGCACTCCAGGCTTAGTTCTGGAGTGCAAATTTTGCACCTAGTCCAAAATTTAAAATTCGACCCCTGTAGTGACATGTAAAAGATCCAAAGAATTTCCGATTGAAATTGCCTAGCAAAACTCACCCTTTCACTTTCTGGTGTCATGGTTTCTCTGGAAGCATGTCAGAGTTTCGGGAAGCCCAACAGCAAGATCCAGCTTTCAGTACACAAACGAGAATGATTCTGGTTTACGTCATTACTTGTCAGATTGTTAACTTTTGCTGCTCATGTAGCCTCTTATATTTGTTAGTTTGTCTACTCCACCTTCACAACAGGTGGTAGTCCAAATCATTCCTTGTCAAACACTGGATGACAGGTGCCTGGATATTCATGAGGAATTGTTTTTCACGGAGTGTCAGAGATGTGTCGTTGGCGATACAGACACACCACCGTGAACAACAATTCCTTACAAAATCCAAGCACCAGCCACACCTGCTCAGTTGCAGACAAACAATTCGGGCAACAGCCCGTTGCGAAAATGGAGTGGATAGAATAACAAATACAGTAGACTACACAAGCGACAAAGTTCGAATGTTAACAATCTTACAATTATAAACCAGAAGAAACCAAGTTCCCAAGTTACCTGAGGAAGACAGCAGAAAGAGACTACACATCACCTTCAAAGCTACAAAAATTTGTGAATACCGCTTGTATTTATTGTTTGAGATCGGCCGTTAATATGGAGAACTTTTACGAAATTGAATCGAATTCTCCAAGTCATGGTCATCGTTTCAATATTTTTAGCGTTATGTATGCTTAGCACTATCAGAGGTTCTCTCTAGGGATGGGTCGGTAACCGAAACCGATTCGGATTTTGTGTCAGTTTTTCGTACGGTGTTCGAAAAATCAAAGATATTTTTAAATAATTATTATTTTCTACAAATAAATAACAGGAAAGTTCCTTATCATTAAAAAAAATAGTAAAAGGTGCCACACCCAGGCCATGGTCAATGACGCTTCTGAAGTAAAATCAGGAGCGAGTGGAAAGCTAGTAGTACTATTACTACAAAAAAAAAAAAAAAAACCTACAAAAATTGGGTTGGGGAGAGTACCAAAAAAACGATACCGGAACCGAAAACGCAGTTTTATGGTCACATAAAACTGAAACAGGAACCGAAGTAAATAAATGAAACCGACCCAGCCCTAGAACTTGTGGTACACTTTGCCTTGAGAACATACATATACTGGTTATCTTCTTAGCCAAATTATTTTAGCCACTAAGAGACTGAAGAGACTAAAAAGATGTAGCATCATAAAAACATAATTTAACGCCTTACAATTTCATTAAACCTTCTGCAATAACCAGTTCCAAATGGGTTCAGGAGCTTTGCGAATGCAGTTAAAAAAAGAGCAACATTGTTAACAGCCGTTTTTTTTCCCTCCAAGGGCAATTTACCTAGCTAATAAACACAGCTAGCAGCACAAAGGAGCCTGTACATATAAACAACATTCCTCAAAAACAGGCTCTCTGGTGAAACTTTTGCACCACCACCGAAATCAACAAACAAAATTTGCAGACACAATACACATAATGGCTGCTCTGCTCAGCTCAGCATTCTTATTTTGATGCACGTCTAAATAAGTAACTTTAAATAACTGGCTGCACAAATATTTTTGAAGAAAAAGGTTTGAGAAACATCTCATGAAGCAAATTTATTAAATCTTTCCATTTAATTCATACAATGACCATTCCCAGACATGAGATTTTCTTTTAACTCTTCTATTGAAAATAAAGCTTTTACCAATAAATCTTTGACTCCATACATCTTTCTCCTTTATTCATTTTTGTAAATCATTCCTGGTATATTAATCCAGGTTGAAAAAGCATAACATGTACTCCTTTCCGACCATGTGGTTGGTTTATATCAAACACCAGCCTCTTCATCAATAAAAATTCAAAGCAGCCTATGTGTTGATTTTCAAACTGCTGTATTAACTTCCTTGTGTGATGAATCCATTAATGCATTTCTTAACTTATACTTTTGATCTTCGTAGCTTTTCGATGGTTCAAGCTCGGTACAGGTTCAGATTGGAACTTAATTAATCACGTCCAGTCGTTGCATAGTTCATTACGTATATATTTCTTTACCTGAATCACAACATAAATCGACCCTGTCCTCTACAAAAGACAGGTTTTCTCCTACCACCTGTACATGACCTCCATCAAAATTCCTACAGAGCTTCTATACGTGTAATCAATCTTTCCAAAACGCACATCGCCAGTAGCTTTGGTTTTACCTCCACCAACAGACAGCCTGCTTGTGACCTATTTTATTGCAGTTATAACAAATAATGACGCCTTTTGTTTTTGCGTCAGCCTTGACTTCAAGTTCCATTAACTGGGGAATTGGGTCAGGCTCCCAAGCTGGTGCTGCCGTCTCATTATTATTCTTGGCAACACTGCCCGATACAGAATCAGGATTTGGCTTTTTGTCTGCTTCAGTTGTTGCACTGCTCAACTGCGGTTTAGCAGATCCATCCATCTGTTTCTTTTTTGCATTGGCAACTGTTGAGGACACAGCTGGTTTGGCAATCGTAGAGGACGCAACAGGTTTGGAAACGGAAGAGGACACAACAGGTTTGGCAATCGTAGATGTTGCAACAGGTTTGACTACCGTAGATGTTGCAACAGGTTTAGCAACCGTAGATTTTGCAACAGGTTTGGCAACCGTAGATGTTGCAACAGGTTTGGCAACCGTAGATGATGCAACAGGCTTGGCAACCGTAGATGATGCAACAGGCTTGGCAACCGTAGATGATGCAGCAGGTTTGGCAACCGTAGATGTCCCAACAGGCTTGCCAATTGTAGATGAAGCAACAGGCTTGACAACCGTAGAAGACCCAACAGGTTTAGCGGATGCAGCCAGTTTGGCAACTGCAGAGGATGCAACAGGCTTGGCAACTGTAGAGAGCGAAGTAGGTTTTGAAGCGGTGGACGACACAGGTTTCGAAAATGTGGAGGACACCGCAGGTTTGGAAACGGCAGAGGACACAGCAAGTTTACGAACTGCAGAGGGTGGGACAGGTTTTGAAACACCAGCGGGTGGACCAGGTTTGGAAGCGGCGGTGGATGCAACAGGCGGTGCCACTTCAGTTTTTAAAATTTTACGAGGCGGGCCACCAGCGTCAGATTGAAACTTTGCATCACACTTACACCCCTCGATCTTGAGTTTTATATTTTGCACATACTTTAATTCTAACAGTAGTTTGTTTTGAAGGGTTTTAACAGCCTCTGTATCTTTCACAAGTCTTTGCGATAGTTCAGAGACTTTGTCTATCTCTGCATTCAGATCTTTTTCCTTTTCGAAAACCCGTTCACGCATCTGAGTGAGGTTTTGAATGAGTGTCAAAAGTATCTCGCGTGTTTCGGTATCCTTATCCATTTTAAGATTCAAATTTAAAAAAAAAAATATGCTTTCCTGGCACAACAGGATTTCAGATTGTCACTGAACCGAACATAAAAAAATTTGGCGTGGTGTTGCAATTCAATCCAGAGACATTAAACCAGTAGAAACCTGGAACAACGAAAAATTCTATCAATATTTATAATGTGCAACCATTTAAAAAATTTTTTTTTTACCAAATATTTGCATAGTCATACAAATTAAAAGGCAGTTAAAAATTGTAATATCATAGACATTCTTTCTCACAGTACGGCCACTGAAAAAAATAAAGTTGGTTCTCATGCCTTTTTTTTAACCTGTAGCCGCCTAGATATGAACGTACGCCTTCAACGTACAACAGCGAAAAACTAAGTCCAGGCGCGAGCTTTGTGAGGGGACCCCGGACACCCCGAGCAACGCAAGCAGTTACAGCACAGTGGTCAGTGTCGTCGGCTCCAAACCAAGAGAATGCCGGTTGGAATCCGAGAACCGACCCAAGTCACATATGGACTGTACAAAAAGGGTCTGAAAGTCGTTTCAGGCTGTTATGGGTTAATAAATCTCTGCGGGCGTGGCACCATTTTATTTTTAATTTTTCGGCCCCATTTTTCCTTAAATTTTGCAAAATAATTTTTTTTATTGTGGATAAAATAAAGAACACTGCCTCATAATTCTGCTTACCACATTTCCTTAAACTTAATATAACGACAAGAATGGTAATTTTATATATTCATTTTTCACTAAGAACCATTTTTGATCTGTAACTGCTATTTTTGCCCCGGCGTTCTTTTTATATCCCGTAAAAAACTGGTGCGGAGGGGGGGGGGGGTTCCTGAGAACCAACTTTTCTTATTTTAGCAATTTTTGTTTAACTACATTAAACTGTGCATTGTGACCTAATTTGGCATAATTTTCATACGGATCACTCCCACTTTTCAGTTTGCTTTTTTCTTTTTCCTCACATTATGCTACTCCTAAAAA
>JAHWFP010101938.1:42882-74502 GCA_023313725.1 Lithobius niger | reverse complement strand
GTGGTAACAGCGTGCTCATGGAATAGCAGTACCACCTTCATCAAACATTACCTACGGGAAACTTGTGGGCTTAGAGGAGAGAACGTGGTGAGGGGTCATGTGGTGGCAGGAAAGGAGCTCTAATGACGTTCCACCGGATGGAGTCACCCTTAGTGCAGACGGAGGTACACACTGGTGAATGAACTATAGTGCTAACTCAGACTGAGGGAGTCACCTCGAGTGTAGACTAGAGACACCCAGTCAACTGAGCACGCAAGTGAAGTAACTGGAAGAGAGGACGAGACCAACTGTGTAAAAGTGGTAAGTTGACTTATTCCATGTTATAACGGTAGTAGGCAAGCTCTCCCGGGTTCAGGGAGGTTTTCCCCACCGCCTGAATGACAAATTCAGCATAATTACTGAAGTAAGTATTTGCAGGTAGTAAGAAATGATAATTTTAAAAGGTAAAATTAGTTTTTACTAACCTAAATACTTACTTCAGTAAGAACCCGCCCGCCTCCCCGCTTTCACTGAATGGAGAGTTCAAAATGTGATAAAGGGAACAAACAAGATGGCGGCCTCCTAGTTGGGAGTAGTAGCGCCCCTGGTGGAAGAGGAGAGAAAGTTTGGATTCAAGCTAAAAAAGGGAGTTTTTTAGTTGACAAATGAGCAGTGATAGCGTAAAATGATGATTTTAAGCATAATTACTGAAGTAAGTATTTAGGTTAGTAAAAACTAATTTTACCTTTTAAAATTATCGTTTTTTTTTAATAATGCTTAATGTGTCTTTTTTTTAACAATAAGTTAGTACAGTAGACTCCTTTTATAACGAACACAGTTTTAAGGAATTGTTGCTTCTAAAGAAGAGATTATCAACAACCATTCTAACAGATTTAGTGTTAATCCCTTCTGGATATAAAGAATTTTCGGCTATAAGGAACCCCTTTCAGTGTCCCTTTATATTCTTTTTAAGGGGAGTCGGCTGTATTAATTTTTTCTAGTCGGCTGTATTAATTTTTTCTTGTGTGTCAATTTTTCGACATCAGGTTGTGACAGTTTTGGTGCGGGATGTTGATTACTACACCTTGACAGCAGATCAATTAAGAGTTCTTTTAACTTACGCCGAACAAGATATAGTTGATCACACACGCCAAGCAACAGCATTTAGCTTGCTCCGGGTATGTCATCTCCTAACATATTTGGATTTATATACATTTTTTTAATAATAATTTAGCAATTCCATTTCTTAACTACATCCAACAATTTTCAATTCAGGCCATCTTGTCACGTAAATTGGTAGCTGAAGAAATTGACCAAGTCATGCAGAAAGTTGGAGAGATGTGTGTGTCATCCGATGTTGATCACATTCGAGTTCAGTGCAGACAGGTAAGAGGTACCTGATTTTATCCCTTATTTAGCTTTGAGACTATCAGTTAGTTATAGATTAAATCAACAATGTGTGGTATCCCGCACAGGTTTTTTTATAGCCGACAAAAATTTACATTACCTGTTTTAACCCTTTCGCGGCCGCCGTCGCCGAAATGCGACAGCGCGTCTATCCACTTCCTGGCCCAGCGTCGTTGATTTGCGCCAAGCACGCACACCTTTGTTAAAAGGTAAACAGCACTGCTATTGGTTAGTTTTGGAGGCTTGGCCGTGACGTCAGCCACCCTGAAACTGTAACCGACCAGCTCATTGGTTGCTGGAATTTTTTTCGGCCTAGACAATTACGTAACGAATTTTTCTATTGGTTGGTGGCCAACGCATGCTTTCTCCAAGCTAACACGATGTGGCGGCTTTCCTGCTAGACAACTGAAACAACATGGCGGCGTCAAGCTCAATGGCCGATCGTGAAGAGGCATTTCACGAAATATTTGGAGACGGCGATAGTGATGATTCGGACTTTGAAGGTTTTATCGCCGATCCCAATAGACATCCACAAAACAGTGACGAAGACATTAGTGACAATTCTGATAGTGCTAGCGGAAATAATGACAGCGATGGCCTAAACGACGTCGACCAAATTCCGATGCGCGCGGTGGTTGGACAAGCGATCACGACGCTACTGCTAAGAAAGATTCGTGGTTGCCGACATTTTCGAAAACTCCTGGACCAGCAAAAAATACTGAATCGTGGATTTTACGTCAGTATTTTTTTTCATGCTTTCCCGTATTACAATTTATAGTTGACGAAACTAACAGATACGCCGCTCAACAATTGCCGGGCATGGCTGCTTCAGTTCGTGAAAAGTGGTATGACGTAACGATTGAAGAAATGACCGCATTTTTAGCCATAATTATCGTTATGGGTATCGAAGTTTTGCCCACAATAAAGATGTACTGGACCACCAACTGGTTGCTCCAGGTACCGTTTTTTTCAACGATCTTTTCAAGAACTCGTTTTGAGACTATTTTGCGGTTTTTGCACGTGTGTAATAACGAACTAGTAGTGGCGAGAGACGACCCAGGTTATGATAGGCTTTACAAAATTAAAAGTTTCATCAATCAGCTTGTAAAAGGTTGGAAAGAAAATTATGTTTTGGGTAAAAAAAATAAGCATTGACGAAAGCATGATAGGCTTCAAGGGTAGAATATTTATGTTACAGTACATGCCCAAAAAACCGACCAAATGGGGCCTAAAATCATGGGTATTAGCCGACTCAAAGACAGGCTACACTTGGTGCTGGCAGTTATACTCAGGGAAGGTTGAAGTAGCTGAAAAAGAGTTGGCCTTTCGAGTAGTTACTGATTTGGTAGAAGGTTTGGAAGATGCAGGCCATATTCTATATTGTGATAACTTTTACTCAAGCCCTCGTTTATTTTTTCACTTAGCTGAAAATGGCATTGGAGCTTGTGGCACTGTACGAAGCAACCGGAAAGGCTTGCCAACCGAATTGAAAAAAAAACTGCAGAGGGGCTCTGAACCTCTTTTCCTACGAAAGGACAAACTTCTAGCAGTTCAGTGGATGGACAAACGACCCGTTTTTGTCCTGTCTTCCATCCATAATACTGCTGTAAAAGAAACTACTACACGACTGAAAGGAGCTGGTGGTGCAACTCAAACAATAACAAAACCTGTGATGGTGCTTGACTATACAGAGCACATGGGAGGAGTAGACAGAGGAGACCAGTTTTTCTCCTACTATTCTATGCAGCGCAAGAGTTTCAAATGGTGGAAAAAAATATTTTTTCACATGTTGGAAGTCAGCATCACAAACTCCTATCTTTTGTGTGTTGCCAATGCGCAGAAAGCTAACAAACCTTTGATGTCAAGCCTAGAATATCGTCTGGCGTTGGTTGAGGAGCTCCTGGAAGGGTTCGAGCCGCAAGTGAAGAAAACTGGACGACCAAGCTCTGAACCTGTGACAAGATTGACGGGACGGCACTTCCCGTCAAAACTGGAAACTGGTGTGAGGCCAGATTGTCGGGTGTGCAGTGACAGAAGTATACCAAAAGGAAGGCAACAAACAAGCTTCCAGTGTGTAAAGTGCAGCGCTTCACTGTGCCCAGCCCCTTGCTTTGAAATATATCACACTATCAGTGATTATAAAGATTATTACAAGAAAAAATTTCGATAGTGATCTTTTGCCAACAACAAACTGACCTAGGCATAGGCCTACTAAATGGGAAATTGAAATGAAAAAAAAAATATATAAAAAACTTGGCTGTGTAAAATATAGGCTGTCAGTAGGCCTATACAGCCAAGAAATGCAAATATTTCTTCACAAATGCTGGGTAGGCCTACTGACATCTTATTTTTACAGTGGTCAAATTTGTACTTTTTTTTGTCCTTTTGACAGTCTGTTTTGAAACAGTGCTTTTTTTTTTACAGTTGAAATATTAGAATAACTGAACACAAAATAAATAAGTGGTAACTAATTCTAGTCAGCCTGCCTTTTTTTTTTATTGCTATTTGGTTTCAGAAACCAAATTGAATATTGGAAGGAAAAATTTGGATAGGGATCTTTAGCCAACAACAAACTTACTGACTTTGGCATAGGCCTACTAAATTTCAAAAATGGTAAAGTGAAATAACAAAAAAAAGGAAAGTTGGCAGTGTAAAATATAGACTGTCAGTAGGCCTATACAGCCAAAACAAAATGCAAGTGTTCTCACCAATTCTGGCTAGGCCTACTGACAGTTTATTTTTACAATGGTCAAATTTTTACTTTTTTTGTCAACTAAAAAAAAAATATAAGAAATTGGTAACTTATCCTAGCAAGCCTGATTTTTTTTTTTATACTTGTTAGTTTGGTTGAAACCCAGTTGTGATGACCTACTTGAGTATGTGATGAATATTTCTTGCCCTGAAAAGCATCATATGTAAACCACTATGAAAAAACCACTACGGAACTTCAAGGGGCAGCAAGCGCTTTCAGAATTTCAACAATATTTCAACTTTGACAATTTTTTTTAGCTACTTCTATTGTAGTTACCCTCATAAACTGCATGTCTGCAGAAAGCTGATCCTTTTTCCTTTAAAACCCTATTTATTTTTTATCTCTAGTAGAAGTCGAGTTATCGAAATAAACGCAAGGCGGCGCGCGAACTGATGTTGTCATTAGAAATTAATCTGGGCCGAGCAGCATGTTCTACGTAATACAAATTTGGTCGCGAAAGGGTTAATAGCAGTTTCCCCTATTTGAGCTATTTATCCCCTAGAATCTTGAAAGTTGTCTTCCCTGTCAAGCTCTTACGGTACTGCGCATGCGCGGGCTTGGGAGAGCTTTTGCACTCCCCAATCTCACCCTTTGACTAAAGCTACTCAACCATGAGTGTTGCTTTGTCTCCCAACTCTGTCGGAACGGCGAAAGTGGTTGGGAAATCAGGCATGTCTTCATTAGGAAAAGTACCTTTTCCTGAGGATGCCAGCTCGTACTGCGGGAAACTTTGAACCCAGCCCTCCACCATGTGACGAAGTCTGCTATTTAAACAGGTAATGTATGTCGGCTACAAAAATACTAAAATTGCAGGGTCCGAGCCTGCTTAATTTTAGTTTCTAGTTGCTGTGAAAATATACATTCCCTTTTCTAAAGCATTTCTCTTCTCCAAATGCTGTTTAATCTAGAGAACTTAAATCGAAGATATCCTTCCGCATCGCTACCTACTGTGCAGCCTCCTCATATATTAACCAAAGCGGAGCATTATTATTCTTTTCTACGACGCACTCTGTTAACATCGCTCCGGAGTGAAGAACTCGGTTCCCGGTTTCCTTCCGATTGCCGGTTGCCTCTACGGTTCCCGACTACTCTTCGATTGCCCCATCATGCCTAGAACGAAGGGCACTCCTAAGGACGGATCCTTGGTCCGCCCTCCACGTTCCTCTTCCCCGGTTCCCTTGACGCAACCGGCTTCCGAAGCTGTTGAGGTCGTAGAACTCGCTGCGGATCATGATCCTCTCGAATCCCAGTTGCCTTTGGAGAATCCTTTCCTTTCTGAACCCTTGGTTCCCCTACAACCGCATGACACAGTTACCTCTTCCCCGATTCCCTGCAGTCAACCTGCTCCCAAACGTGACTTACATTTCCTCAGCGAAGAACTCGCTCGTGCAGAAGAAGCTTATGCCAGACTCAAGTTGCAAGTCAACACCCACAGAGCTGCTGCCAAAAAGGCCTCCTCTTCTGCCAATTCTGAAGTGCACAGCCTTCTGCCAATTCTGAAGTGCACAGCCTTATGGACTATTCCCTTCGCACCTTCAAGCGCAAGTTGCCGTCGGTTACTGATTACACTTCACATTGGGTAGCCAACGTCCCAAAGCGACACTGTCCTGAATAGCTGGTTCATCTCACCAGGTTACCGGTTCCCTACCGTTGATCCCTGTCCGGTTGCCAATTCCATTCAAAACCCGCCATCCGGAAGACTCCTACTTCTCACCAGATCCATTCCTGCAAGAACAAGAACCACCCTTTTTAGGTGATCCCAATCCCTCTGACATTACTCTCCCTGAACTCCTCAAGACAGTAGAACGGATCGTTCCCGATTGCTTTCTATACAAGCCCAGTGCTACTACTGACGTTTCTTGAAAGAATAGGGGCCTCGTCACAGGGTATGGATTTGGCCTGCGAGACCAGGCTCCTCATCAGCCTCCACTATTGGGGCAATCGACTGCACTTCTCACGACCCTCCTGCGGAATGGAGGGATCCTCCTGGGGAACGGAGCACCCCTTGAGTTGGATAAGGAACCGCCACCTCCCAGGCCACGCCGCGAGTCGTTCTTCTTTCGCCCTATCGGGGAGGGAACCGCGAATCCCTGTAACTTCGATACTTACCCTGAATCAGAATTCCTCACAGCAGACACCAAGCTTGACTTTGGCTTGGCTCTATTCCTTCCTCGACGAGCAGCGGTTCCCATTTTCATTCCACGAGACAACGATCGTCTCTTACGCCTTGAACTGCGTGCCTTGAACTGAGCACAGCGGCCAATGCTCTCTGCGAACGTCTTTACGCCGATCCACCTGACGACACTCTTCAACTAGGGTTCCTCATTAACCAAGTCTTCAAGAAGAGCTGCTTCGCTACTTATCATGCTATGAATTGGTTTACTAGGGCTGTCTTTAACTCCACACTCCTCCTGCGAGAAGTCAAACTCAACACGTCCCCAAAGCTTCGTGATTCCACTCGCCACCTCTTAAGGAACCAGCCCATCCACGAATCAGATTGCCTTTTTAGAGGACTCATCCCTAAGGCTGCACCCCACCCAGACGTTTCCCTGCAAGCCACGTCCCAATAGAACTCTTATCTCTTCAACGATCACGAACCTCGAACCCCCTTCGTCCGGATCCCCCTAAAGATGATTGGCGACCTAAGAAACCTTAGTCATCCGCTTCGGTTCCCGTCCCGCGATCCTCATCGCCCTTTCCTTCATGATCCCAGGGACGTGGCCGAGCACGGTACCTGGGACGATCCCTTGCTGCCAATCAGCGCCAACGTCGATCCCCCTCACAACCCCGCTCTCGCAATCACAACTCATATTGACATTACCTCTTCGCCACAAGGTGTGGGTGGTCGACTTTGTTACTATGCCAAAGTTCGGCAATCGGTGACATCGGATCCCATCATTCTGTCAATCGTTCTGAATGGATTCAAACCAAAGATTTCACCTCGGCCCCCACTGCGAAGCCCGCCGTGGGAATCAGAAATTCCAGCTTCAACCGAATTACACGCAGAAATTCGTCTCTTGCATCAAAAAGCTACGATTCGTCTTGTACCACCACCCATCAGTCCAGGGTTCTACAGCAGCATTTTTCTTTGCCAGAAGAAATCGGGCGGTTCACGACAGATTTTCAATCTTTGACCCCTCAATCAATTTATCACGAATGGAAACAGTGTCATCTATACGAGACTCCCTGATCCCCAACAATTGGATGATCTCCCTGGACCTAGCCGACGCTTACTTTCACATCCCCCTTCATGCCTCTGTCCACCACCTAGTTCGGTTCCTTCACGACGGTGCCGTCTAAGAGTTCCTCTGCCTTCCGTTTGGCCTAACCACTGCCCCCCGAATCTTCACTGTAGTGCTTCATCCAGTGTTTGCGTATCTACACCAACAAGGCATTCTCATCCATGCTTTTCTCGACGATTGCCTATTACTCACCCTGATCCCACGATCCTCTCCGCCATAGCTCACGTCGTCGTGTCTCTTTTTCATCATCTACGACTCTGGATCAATTTCGTCAAATCAAGACTTGTGCCAGCCCAGTCTTTTATCTTCCTCGGGGTATTCTTCGATCTCAACCAGGCCACGGTTATGCCATCTCTAGAAAGAATAGAGATTCACCTCGCCTCCCCTTCCGTCATAGGTACCATCGATTCCTTCACGGAGTTAGTCCCGTATGGCAGGTGGATGGCACGACCTCTCCATCATAACCGACTTGCCCAATGGGGCAATCCACAACAAGCCATGCTTTTACCACCCCGACGGATCGATCCCTCTTTCCCATTCACTACGACCAACTGGTGGATGGACATCACAAACCTTACCGCTTCGGTTTCCCTCCACGAACCGGTTCCCCAGATCCACCTGTTCACAGATGCATCCCTAACGGGCTGTGGTGCTCACATCGACAGCCTAACAGTATCCGGCACCTGGGGAACCGAGTCAACCGAACACATCAATCTCCTAGAACTACGAGCGGTTCTCCTCAGTCTACATTATTCCCAACACTATGTCACTTGCCGAATAGTCCAGGTACACATCAACAACACCACTGCTGTTGCCTACTTACGGAAGGGAGGAGGAACACGATCCATATCTCTCCATCACCTGATATCCAAAATCTAACAGTTTTGTATTCAACAACAGGTTTGCTTACTCCCACTCCATATCCCCGGCAACCTGAACGTGATTGCTGATTCACCTCACCAGGAAAACTGTGTTTCTTGTTGCCCTTGCAGCCTGTCTTCGCTGCGGAGAACTTCAAGCCTTGTCAGCCACCGCCTCCGATTGTTTTTTTCTGGACAACTACTCTGGTGTTTCACTGGCCCCACATGCATCATTCCGTGCGAAGATGCAGAAACCCACCGAACAAACGAGACTGTTCATCATTCCTTCTCTCTCTAACATCTTGGGCGACGAACAGAAAAGCCCCTTGTGTCCAGTTTGAGCTATCCGCTTCTACCTCAAGGCTTCCAAACCAATTCGAAAAGACCGAACTCAGCTCTTCATTCCATTCAACAATAGAACTGGTGTAACCTTCGCTCGTATGATTGCCACCTGGCTCAAAACCATTATCGTTCAAGCTCTGAAGCCCTGGATATCAACTGCCAAACTGAAGGAATCCCAGTTAAGGCGCATGAACTCCGTGCCATATCTACTTCCTGGGCCCATCACAGTAATATTCCGTTTACCGACATCATGCAAGCTGCATCTTGGCGAAGTCCCAACATTTTCACATCTCACTACCTTCGGGATATGTCTCATTAAGCTGATGGACTGTACCGTATTGGCCCCTTTGTTGCGGCCCAACTCGTACTCTAATCCCCTTTGCACACTCTGTTTTCTGGGTGGGGAACCGCTCGCTACCTAAGGGAACTTGGTCAGACAGTGCCCGCCACCGTGACGAAGTCTGTGGAATGCTTTAAAAAAGTGAATTTGTATTTTCACGGCAACTAGAAACATCAAAATACCAGTATTACCTGGTTAATTTTGGTTTCTATTGCCT
Source organism: Lithobius niger (assembly GCA_023313725.1). Lineage (NCBI taxonomy): Eukaryota > Metazoa > Arthropoda > Chilopoda > Lithobiomorpha > Lithobiidae > Lithobius > Lithobius niger. Next base: position 65,363 of record JAHWFP010101938.1, on the reverse strand, counting down.
CCTGAAAATATACATTACCTTGCTTCCATCCCTCCTCCCCTCTTGTCGTCATCAGGGGATGTGGAGGTGAGCATAATGCGCAGCCTCCTCTTATATAAACCGAAGCGGAGCATTACTGCGCAGTAGGTAGCGACGCGGAAGGACATCTTCGATTTAAGTTCTCTAGATTAAACAGCTTTTGGAGAAGAGAAATGCTTTAAAAAAGGTAATTTATATTTTCATGGCAACTAGAAACATCAAAATACCAGTACTACCTGGTTAATTTTGGTTTCTATTGCCTCCTGAAAATATACATTACCTTGCTTCCCTCTCTCCTCCCCTCTTGTTGCCATCAGGGCACAATAGAGGTCCGAAAAGTTCAGCGACGCGGAAGGATATCTTCGATTTAAGTTCTCTAGATTAAACAGCATTTGGAGAAGAGAAATGCTTTAAAAAAGGTAATTTATATTTTCAGGAGGCAATAGAAACCAATATTAACCAGGTAATACTGGTATTTTGATGTTTTTATTGCCTAACCGAAAATATACATTACTTAAACTCCCACCCATGCCTCCCCTCCATGAGCTAGGTTCTAGAAGGTGGAGAAATGATGCAAACGGAACGCTGCGCTGGAGCTTATATAAGCAGACCCAAGTCCGCGCATGCCCTGTACCGTACGAGCCTGGCAGTGAAGACAACTTTCAAGATTTTCGGTGATAAATAGCTCAAATAGGGAAAACTGCTATTAAAACAGGTAATGTATATTTTCGATTAGGCAATAAAAACTAAAATTAAGCAAGTTCGGGCCCTGCAATTTTAGTCTTTTTTAAGTTTTAGTATGTTGGGCGCACAAAATATCCTAAAAAAAACGTATACTTTTGTTATTTCTTTGTGCTTCGGGCAAGTACAACTTTTTTGTTTTGACGAAAATGCTGTTTCAAGGGGTTGTCATGAGGTGCAATGGAGATGTGACCAGGCAATTGGGAACATAGTTTGTGTAGAAACCATTAATGGTTTCACTTTGAAACTCACTAAAATCATCATCATATGGTTTATCGTTCGTTTTGCACACTTTTAAAGGGAAACAGAGACCTTACTAAGTTTTGCTAATTTTCGACAACGCTTCAACTGGCTTCTTCAGGCACTCTCAAGGACTTGTTCGAAATCTGGTTACACCTTCGACTTTTTTCCACGTTTGAATCGGAACACGGCAGTAGCCTCTGGATTTTATAAGGCAGGCACAATTTGATCCTGGTTGTTGCCTTGGGTAATCACAATGCAGGCTCAACTTGGTCCTTGGTTGTTGCCTCGGGTAATGCTACAAACATCTTTTTCTATTCCAATCTCGTAAAAGAACAGCATCATGCTCACGGCTTACCAAGTGCACAAAAATTAGGATTAGAGCGGCCTTGAATATTCATAACGGGGGACATTGTGCTACACATGATGTATGGCTATCGATTCCAAGCACCGGAGGTGACTGTCCCTCGCCGAGTTTGTATACACCAGTGTTCTCGTCTTCTCCCATCCAATCTCGTGTTTTGTTTTCATGCAATGGACTGCAACCTGTTGTCATCCACTTCATTTTTGTTGTTACCCATGTGCTGCCTCATTTTTGTTGTTACCCATGTGCTGCCTAATCCTTGTCCTCAACCCTTTTCATGTTTCGCCACAGTACAAACTGCTTTGCATCCATTGCATGGAACATAATACACTGCTTCATTTGTGTTCTTCACATTACCCATTGCCACCTATTTCACTGCTTGTTTGTCTCTCTCCTGAAATTTTCACCTGGGGTACCTTTACTCTGTGCTGTCCGACAATCCTAGACTTCAAACCATCAACATTCCGTAGGTAAGTTGTAAAACCTTTCTTCTTAAACACTTCTCGAATTCCATCATGGACTCCTTCCTCCATCCTCCTTCTTTTCACTGTGCACATCGTTGTCAATATTCTTTTCACTGTGCGTGACTTTTTCTTTCCTGTCCTTTTCATCGAAACCATAAGTTAGGCTCCAATTCACGAAGCCTGCACCATGCATTGCCTCGGTCTGTTTGTGAGCCCCGGAGGCTGAACACTTCCCTTTCCCATCCGTAGATAGCATCACTCCATTAGTTCCTTGTTGTCGAGGCATGTTCCAGTATTGGGCTTGGAGTGACGTGCTGCCATCTTGAAAAAGCTCTGTTCAAATTCATTAAAATGAGCGTCGATTCGATTTGACATATGTAAGGGCTTTTTGGCCAAAACCCTTTTGGAGAGGATACCGGGACTCCAGCTGTCAAAAAAACCTCCGGGAAACCTCGTTTCAACGAACTCTGTTTTTTTTTTCAAGTCTCGGCGCCCCCCGGCCTTGACTTGTCCGACCTCCAACTTCAAACCACTGTATCTCCAGGAGTTACCATCCGAATTGACCCATCATAGAAATTCTTAATAGCCACAACTTTATTCTTCCATTCTGCGAAAACAGAACTCAAAATTTCCTGCTGGTTCTCCAGCTACAAGCTTAAGAAAAAGTCACCAAAATGTGCCGCGACGCACACACTTCCGGTCATCATAACTCCAACCAATTTGTACATTTGTAATGATTTCTTTTTGATTTTTATAGGCATAAAGCCGACCTATTTTAGAATAGTTATAGAATAGGAGGAGCTTCCTTTGCAAAGGTACTTAACCTCCTAAATAGGATGTGAACTTGTCAAATGTGATATTTTTTATTTTGATTTATAGCGCTCACAATTTTTATGAAAAATTTCCATGATATCTAAGTTCTGCCACTGCAAAGATAAAGCCCCACCTTAAATGCGTTTTAGCATTCTTTCACTACATTAATTATATACTCTTTTACTATTTTTACTTGCCCCTTGAACACAACCATGGTGCTCGGCTTAAAAAGATTTTTACGGCAATTTTACCGGACGCCATCTTTTGTTTTTGTTTGTAAATGTGGATACGAAAATCGCCGAGGGTGACCACCCACAAATCCCAGTGCATTTATAGCTGATTATTCCTGCTATTAAAACCATCCAGTAATGAGATCTGTTTTCTACGACTTAGATTGATATTCTGTGCAAACACTTCGTCCCCCCCCCCTCCTTCAATAATTGCGATGTGTAACATCGTAGTTTGGACTGTTGCGTTTCCATCAATTCACCAAACCCTTCCAGAACTCTAAACCCTCAGCGGCTCCAACGGTCCTAGATCCAGCCACTCAGAGCTCCTAAGCTCCAGCCAATCAGCGCCAACCCACCTGTCTCTACCTTTTAAAGGCCAATTCAGATCGTTACACTTCCCTTTAAAGCCCTCACGTAGTACAGCTCATTTTGGGACTCGAACAAATTTCCCTCTCCCAAGCCTGCCTGCCTCGATTGCCGCCAAACCGTGCAGTCATCGCAGACGTCCGCTCCCACCCTCACCCATATATACCACCAGCCCTGCAAACCCAAAGCCAGCACAGCTCACAGATCTCAGACTAGGAGGTGGTCACGCCGATCGGGACCGGAACGATGCCGTCCGATAGTTGCCATGCCGGGCACGATGGTTGTGGTTCGTATTTTCGCGTAGTTTATAGTTGAAAGTTTTACTTTAGGCCCCTAAACCTAAATTACTAGTTCAAATTTTAAATTAACCTCTAGTTTGAATTTTTATGTTTTAACTTCGTGCATCGGCAGTTTCTGAACTTAGTTAATCATAAAACGTCAGGGTGGTTCCCTTCCTAAAGCACCATGTCTATCTTACTTATTTTAAATAATTTAATTTAAGTGAAAGTCCTGCTTAAATTGCTAGTGCTCCCGTTGAGCCGATCTAGTTCAGATTTAACTGGAAGTTTTAGTTGAGTTTGTGCGCAAACAACATACTGTAGGCCTATTGTAACTTGCGGCTGCTTTTACTTTAGGAGGTTGAAAAATACCTGAGTGAACTTTCTTGATGTGAAAGGTAACTGTTTTCTTAAACGCCAAAGTTCGTTTGTTGAATTTATAAATGTAAATTCGTTGTGCTTTATTTTGAAAAGCTTTCAGTGTAAAAACTCGTGATAAATTGTAAAGTGCTTTTTATTCTTACTGTCTATAAATAAAACCAAGCGTTTTAAACGTCAGTTGTTTTTACCCCGTTATTAATTGTAGAGTTAAAATATTACGTAAATCCCCTTTTATTCTTAACTCAGGGTTGTTGCAATTAATGTCACTCCACCATGGTGGCAGCGCGTACCGTGTAATTTAATACTTGTTAGCCTACATAAATTGATAGGATATTTTCGCTCCGTTCCCTACATCGGGCCGTAGCCACGACTGTGCTTTGATAAACCAACAAATCACCGAAAGTATTATTTTAATCAAGACCGAAGTCTACCTGATGTCGGGGATGTTACAAGCACCTCAGCCGTCGTAGCATCCGCCGTTACACATAAACCCGGATAATGGTGTTTCGATCAAATCAAACTTCGCATTTAAGCTGACGTCGATAGACTTGCGAACTTCAGCCTAAATCACTCTGCGAAAAAATACGCGGTTTCAACAGAGGAGGAGGAAACAACTAGCGAATCAGAAGCGGCGGCATAGGCGCGGGCTTTGTCACCGATGTCGTCAGCATTCTCATCGACGGAAATTAAAGGCATGTCACCCAGTTCAACATGCAGTTTTTTCATCACAGGGTCGATCGAGGATTTAAATTATTACAGAATCCTTAGGAGTAGACCTACAAGAATTTTGCGAAGCCGAGCGATCACGTTGATCACGTTATTTTACGGTGAATGAATTTACAAAAGTTTCCGGTTGTGATAAAATCTCATAAAGTTTTGGAATTCATGGTGGCAATGACAAAAATGGGTGAATGTTATCACAGCATAACGGGTGACATTACTACGTTCTTGCCCCAAAGCCATATGACACAATGGCGGGCGCAGCCTTATTAATATGGAATGCAAAGCAGCACTCCTAGCAGGAGCTAGATTGCACTAGACTATTTGACAAATAATTAAATTTATTTAATTTGGGCAATGAGAATCATAAAATAAATGATTTTATAGCACTTGTTACTGAACGGAAGTATTTTACAGATAGTAAGAAACTACATTTTATGTTTAAAATTATCACTGTTAAAGGTTTGGTGGTTTAACTTTTCTTTTAGTTATTAATTACAGAGACTTACGCAATTTTTACGAAATATTTTCTTATTTTAGGTTTTCCTACAATTTTTGATTGAATACCCCCTTGGAAAGAAGCTGAAAGGTCACTTGGAATTCTTTGTGGCACAGTTGTCCTTTGAACATGAGTATGGTCGTCTTTCAGCATTGGAGATGATTTTAAGTGTTGTAACTACATTTCCAAAGGTGGGTTTTGTGGTGGTGTAAGTAATTTCTTAGAACTACAACAAATTACATCCTTGCAAACAATTTTGTTGCACTCATGCTGGCTAGGTTAAAACAGCAATCAGTCATTACAAACAAGGCTTTTAAAAGTGTTTGTTACGTTTATTTGTTTATAATCCGTTTATTTGGTGGTGTGGATGTATTCTTACTTTTGTATTGCAGCCCATGTTGAAAAAATACTCGGGACTCCTTTTTGTGCCATTGTCAACTTGTTTGGTGAATGATGACTCGTCATCTTGTAGGAAGTTTTCGTCGCAAACTATCAAAACTCTCTTGGAAAAGGTACTTTATAATTATCTTATATTGTTCATAGAAACGTAATAAATTATCGGTGCATATCGGTGCTTTTCTGAAGTATTCAGAAATTGTAGCATGGATGTTTTTTTTTAATTGTAACCTGAAACAAAACCCACAAGGTTGAAAGAATCTGCCAAGTTTCAGCCAATCAAAGTAGTGATAGCAGAACAAAAATGACTGCCACCAAGTTGCTACATTACTTGCCAAACTAATCCCATTAACTATTAGATCAAAGCTTAAATGAAAAACCTGACCATTGCTACAATCCGTAGCAATGACCAAGTTTTTCATTTAACGTCTGAAGTAATAGTCAGTGGGATTAGCTTGGTTGGCAACTACTGTAGCAACTTGGTGGCAGCCATTTTTCAGAGTTCTCACTAAAATACTGAAATCAATTTCCCTGAGTTTTCCAGAGTAGATGAAATCATTTTCCAGGCTATTTACTGTAATTTTAGGAAGGAATTTTTTTTTGCACATTTTACCAGTTTTGTGTTAAAAAGGCCGAAGCTTTTAGATGGAAAATACATTACCGTAAATCGTGTATTAAACGCCCAGTTACTTTGGCTAAAATCAGGAGTGGGCGTTCAAAAGATCATCCACAAATTTGTAAACAAAATAATGCCTCCGAGTCTCGTTCTTTATCAGAAACCAACTAGATAAATCGGCCAACCATGGTAAAACTGACTCTCTGTATCACGTTTTCAGCATCTGCACGAGTTTGCACTAAACCTCCACAATGTGTATTGTATAAATCCTTTAATATTAAATTAAAAAAAATTTTTTTAAATTAATTTCTTCATGTTTTTAAGTAAACCTAGCCAAAGAAACTCAAATCTAGATCGTTCTCCAGTTTCATATAGGCCTAATTTGAAGCACTTTACCTTTGGAACAATCACTACAGCCAGGAGTTATTTTCTCATTCGCAGAATCCTCCTCACTGTGTTACTTATGGAATGTCCCCTTTGCATTCGGCACCATTATTTTCCCTCATTTGCATCAAATTTTACCTTAATTTATGCAATTTTTGCGTCACTTCCGGTCGCGTCGCTCTCACTTCCTCTATCCTCTTGACAATCCACTGGCTCTTTTGCCTCTGCACCGTGTGGTTGTGCGTGGGCGTTTTTGCGAAAAATATATACAACAAGATGGGACCAGAGTGTAGCAGGGCCCGGGGACGATGGACGGAAGCAGGCCAGGTCTGTGGAGAAACTTATCGAGGCCGATGGCGACGCTGGGAGGCCGAAATCAGTAGACGAGGCAGCGGTGATTGGCGCCGTTGGGAAGGCCGGAGAAAATGGCGGCGCCGTTAGGCCTAATGCGACCGAGAGCAGGCGAGTTTGGAGGGCTCTGTATCAGCGTTGTCTCGATTCATTGTTGGAAAGGCAGGTAGCATTACGACGCGTAAATGCAGGCGAACTGACCTATGAATAATTTGTGCAGATATAACGAGAATAATGTGTGGTCAGAAAGGAAAGGACCAGAAATATTCCGATCCACCCCACAGGCTGGGGAGAGATCGAAGCTCTTTATCATTATGACAATGAAAATGAAACTGAATAATTGGCGTAGATATAGCGTGACGTGGTCAGAAAGGAAAGGACCAGAAAAATTCCGATCCACCTTACAGGCTGAGGGAGAGATAGAAGCTCTTTATCGTTATGTCAATGAAAATGACAAATTTTTATTATTTTGGGGAAGCAACGTGGTTTATAGGGGCTTGTGGTATAAGACTTGTCCTAGGTTAGTGGGCCGCACTGTCAAAAGTTTCAGTGGGGATGGAATATGCCCCCCCCCCCCTCCTTCCGGACAAGCCGTTGGTTGGGGGCAGGTGCCACCGATATCTAGATGGGGGGGGGGGATATAGTTGGCAGGTCATGCTGTTTGCGATACATTGTGCCCGCCAAAGCGTCTTGCATTGTGATTATTGTCGTACAAAGGAGATAGGCTGCTGGTCATCGCCGCGGGGCGTAGGGCTAGCGCAAGACTACAGGGCCGTCGTTATGGTGCAGGGGCACACAACGGATCTCAGGGGGTGCTGGGGCGGGACCTGCATCTTCGCATATGATGAGGTCCCCCTCCCCCCGATGCTATACGGTATGTGGTGGCCCACGTACGCCGGACATGTGGTTCCGTGGTGAGCGACCGGGACACGCCCGGGTGGGCCCTTGTATCATGTTCGGCCTCGCCTTTCGACAGGGGTCAGCAAGGGCGTTTGCACGTTGCTTGTGTGTGGAGTCTGGAAGTCGGCAGGGGTGGATACTGATCTTTCGCACCCATTATGTACGAGTGACGCGATTATCCGCGAGTGTAGGGCTTCACCCTCGCGTACTCAGTGCCTCCCCCTCGGTATTTAGCAATACCTCTTACAGCCAGGAGTTGGATCAGGCTGGGCCGGTCAGGGCGGCAGCGCATGCGACTCCAGGGGCTGTTGTAAATTTGAAGAATGGGCTGGCTCCGTGCCACATTTGTTAATCTGTACATCCCACATGTAACACAGTGAGGAGGATTCAGCGAATGAGAAATTGAGATTCTACCAGAGAACTTGTTCTCGCAAGGAGAATCGAAGTTCTCAGAGTGGAATCCGACGAAGTGACACAAAAATTTCATAAATTATGGAAAAATTTGATGCAAATGAGGGGAAATAATGGTGCCGAATGCAAAGGGGACATCCCACAAGTAACACAGTTTCGTCGGATTCCACTCTGAGAACTTTGATTCTCCTTGCGAGAACAAGTTCTCTGGTAGAATCTCCATTTTTTTTTTAGCTCCTTATATCATTAGCAGTCGCAAGTGTTTGGGATGCAGTTTACATCAGTTTAATTCAATTCAAACAGGCTTAAATGCAATAAATTGGCACTGCAGTAGTCTCTTCAGATCATTCACAAAGTAAGGTAACATTGAACTCAAGGTTAGCAGTAACTTCACAAGTGGTTGTCTGGAAGCTGCACCTTTGCCAGTAAAACTACATGTATCTTGTAGTACAACCAAGTCAAGTTTAAATAATAAAGTTTATTGGAAGGCACTTTATTTGGCTTTCACGATTTTGCAAAATGAAAGTTATAATGTAGAACTTTTTTTAATCTTATTTGTGCAACCTGCCGATATCCATGGTGAAGCAATAAGATTATACTCCTGAGTTCTCTGCAGTAAATTAATAAATTTATTTTGAGAATATCTAATATTATTAATTTATTTTGTTCACATTTAATAACACATAATATTGATATTTATTTTATACTTGAGCTGAGGGATTCAATACGACTAAGCCATTATTTACTGCTGAACTATGATTGATGACCTTGTTTTGAGAGCTCCATCCTGATCCTGTCAGCTGTGCATCGTTTGTAATTCTGGCCTAGATAACTTTAAAGTTAGTAGATTAGAAAACTACTGAATTCAAGGACAATAATGTTAAGAAGAAATAAACCTTTTGGGTTACACGGGTTATGTCAAAGTAACAAAGCTAATGGCTGCCTTGGAACTATGCAGGAATTGAACAATGCCTTTCTTTCAATGAAGTGTAACAATTGAACTCAGTGGGTGGACCACTGGCGTAGTCCCTGATATCGTACACGGCGAGCCGTGTATATATATGATTGAAGTCCTCTCTCCAGCGAAACTAAAACTATTAATTTTCCGTTTCTATTCAATATATTTCGACCAAACTTGGTCAGATAGTAGAGCAACTTTTATGCAGTTCCGTGCAAGAGTAAACGTAGGGAGCCACACGTAAATTTGAAAACTGTTTACTTGTTGTTGTTCTTGTTCTTGGCTGACACGGTTTCAGAAAAAACTACTGCACCTACCTAAAATCTGAAACTCGATCTGAGCCAGAAATTTCCCTGGGCTTCAACCTTACAGGGACCACTTTTTCAATTGGTCCATCCATTCCGGAGTTACGGGACCCTAACTGATCATTTTGATTGTTTTACATTGTTTTAACCATTGTATTTAGGGAACAATGCCACTCAGCAAACTCCAGATCCATTCTTCGTGCATGCAACAATCGACTGCATGCATAAACCTTTATAGCGTGACACCATAGCCGTAAAAAAAGGTACAGAATTACAAACAAAAACGTGAAGTGTGCTGTAAAAAAAGGGGTTATATGATTGAAGTTTCATTTTACTTGTTAAAGTGTACACGGATAAAAATTGGTGATTTTTAATTAAAATAATCAAATGTACAATTCAGAAAATTGCATCTGTTTAAGTGCTGTTGTGCTTTACCAATCATATACATTACGTAAACAGCACTTAAACTGATGTAATTTTCTGAATTGTGCATTTGATTATTTCAATTAAAAATCACCAATTTTTATCCCTGTATATTTTAACAAGTAAAATGAAACTTCAATCATATAGTCCCTTTTTTTACAGCACACTTGACGTTTTTGTTTGTAATAGTTGATAATTGTGAAAATAACGTTATTCATGTTATTTACCCAATCCCAAGTTACTGTTCAAGGTACTTAGTTTGGATTATATAGGTTAGGACACAGTGGCTGTAGTTATGTGGTTAACAATTTATTAGTGGTTTTAGTTAATTTTGCAGCAGAAAAACAGAAGATTGAAGGGGTGGGCTTTAGTTCCGTTATTTCATGATTTTGACCTTAAAGCATTTTAGGGGAGGGGGGGGGGGGGCTTTAGCTCCAACTGGGCATTTAAAACACGATTTACTGTGTTTAAAATCGTAATTTTTTTTCTGAGTTTTCCAGGTTTTTTGTAAAAAAAAAAATTGAAGAATTCCCTGAGTTCTCCCCGAGTTTGAAACGTAGTTTAAATTCCCTGAGTTTTCCTGGTTTTCCAGGTTAGTGAAAACCCAGTTTTTGTTCTGATATCACTACTTTGATTGGCTAAAACTTGGCAGGTCCTTTCGTCTTTGTGGGTTTTATTTCAGATATCACTTTATTTATTTTTTGTGGTGGCTCTTATTTTTGCCCCTTCCCAGTTATCTATTATCTGGCCAAGTTTGGTAAAAAAAATATTAAATAGGGTCAGAGATATTAATATTTTTCGTTTTGCTGGAGTGAGGACTTCAGTCATATAAATCGAAGCATTTGCTGATTTGCATTCAACCCTCAACAATATGATCGACAATGTCCGTGTTGCCGATTATTTGTGGTAGTCAGTTACTCGTTAACCAGTAAAGAGTGATGATATGTTTTGTTCACAAGTGGCATTTTCCCAACATTCAGAAAAATAGCATTGCAAATGTTTGCGTTCTTTTTAGTTAATACCTCCCCAAGCGTCAAACCATAAAAAGTACCTCTTGGAGTTAAATGGTGTTCAATACCAAATTTCATTATTATCTGTCACATAAATTATTTTGCATGAGCGGAATTAGTCAGTAGTTAGTATATAGTAGTGACTGGCAGTAATCAGCTGAAATCAATGATCTTGACACACTTTATCACATTGATTCAGTTTATGCACTCGTTTCAAATACAACTATTGAATTTAAATGAACATGGTACGCTATTTACCAAAATTGTCCGTTGATCGCCTCAAATCAAGGTGCGAATTTCCGGTGGTCCTTTATCTTTTAGACAGGTCTCCCACCTTCCTCAGGCACCTTTCGGCCTATCGTGTACAACTATTGCTTGTCAGGGTACAAAGACGGCTCATTTTCAACAATATTCAAGCCATTTCACCTATGTAAAATACTCAGCTCTGGTTTCTGTGAAGGTAACAAAGCTAATGGCTGCCATGCAACAATGTAGGAATTGAACAATGTCTTTCTTTCAATGAAGTGTGACAATTGAACTTAGTGGGTGGACCACTAGCGTGGCCCTTGATATTGTTGATAATTGTGACCTGCAAAACACGGTGTTATCCCAGAATACCTGCCCAATTTAGTTTTTGCAATATTACTAAAATGGGGAACCATCACCCCTAATTTCCAGTGCCTCACGCCAAGGCTTGGATTAGTCGGCGAATTTGGACTTCGTCCCTGTTTATGACAAACTAACTCTGAATCCTAAAACTCTGTCTGTCCAAACAACAATTTCTTATTAGCCGGCGACTCTTAAAGGGCAATTACATCCATTTTGACATGCTTGTTTGACTTTTGGATCACTTACACAATAACTAAACACAAGAATTGCGGTAAGAATACGTTACTTACGTCCGATATAACAATTACTGCATCACCAAAACATGACACGGAGATCGCCATTGTTTTGCTGGAAAGCTCAGAAATTAATGCCGACAGATGTCACTTTTTGATTTCGACACGCAGCCGATTGGGATAGCTGTATTGACTGTGAGGAGTTCAAGCGTCTAACGGCCTTGAGCTAAGGCCGTCAGACGCTTGAGCTCCTCACAGTCAATGCAGCTATCTCAATCAGCTGCGAGTGGAAATCGAAGAGATCCGTCTGTCGGCATTAATTTCTACGCGTATCAGCAAAACAATGGCGACCTCCGTGTCGTGTTTTGGTGATGCAGGTAATAAATTGTTATATCGGACGTACGTAACGTATTCGTACCGCAATTCTTGTGTTTAGTTATTGTGTAAGTGATCCAAAAGTCAAACAAGCATGTCAAAATGGATGTAATTGCTCTTTAAGATTACTGCTTTTGTTTATGAAGAGGAAACCTGCTACAATTTGTAATATCAAATATATTTTATTAAATTTTCGTTGTGCTTTCCGAACAGGTTTGATGAACTCGGAACTTCACTTACCAATGCTTTGCCCTCTGTTCCGGATGTTTAAAAAAAAAATGAACCTTTTCTCGAAATGAAAAACTGTGTTCTCCATCTTATTTTAACATTAGTGGCGTACCCCGTGCTTGCAGCTAGTCTTTTTCAAGGGGTAAAATGTAGGGGACCCCCCCCCCCCAAGCTAAAGAATTTTGGGGTCATGGTTGTGGCCTATTTTGTAGTAGTTTTATGTCAAAATGTGGGCCTCCCTCCTGTTTTGAATTTTGGACCCGCTTGCGTCCTGGGTCCGAGTGCCTTGCACCCTTTGTGGCACTCGCCTTACCTGGCATCATCGCATCAAAACTCGTGATCTACAGCTGTATCCCCTTCGGGTATAACTTCTCGTGCAAAGGACACTGAGAGGCTGCTTGGCTTAACAATTGCCAAAGCAGATTTTCTTCGCGACAATGCTTCTTTAGAATTTGGGGCTACACTTCGTGTACCAAGGAATTTTCTTAACTCTTTAAATACTTAAAAATTTTGGAAAATGTACAGCGCATGGGGGTTAGATCCGCATCTCGCGCAGAACTTCCATACACGGCAGCCAAAGCCTGTTGGGAGTCTACAACTGTTCCCAAGTACACTGAAGAAAGAGTGACTAAGAAGCGTAAAGTTACCTCAATTTTGCTTAGAATTGCTACGGACTGTTCAACTAAGGCCATGCATTGACAAACTTAATTCGATGCTAATGCGCCGTGGTGCTCTTTTATTTTTGCCTCTAGACTACATGAAACTAAAATACATGAATTGATGACCACCTTTTGATGAAGCCTCCACTCTTTTTAAAAGAGAATGTTTTCAAAATTGTTCCTTTCTTGAGCGCCGAAGTAAAGCACAAAGCCCCCCTCTCAACTGCAACAAAAGAGGAAGCCTCAGCAAGCCACGGGGAAATGGTACCATTTCAAGAATAACGTACCTTTGTACGGTGCTATCTACAGACAGGGAAGCATCGTGCAAGAAGGTCCAGCAGACAAGGTTGCTGAAGCCCTGACAGGCAAGACTCTCAAAGAGCAATATCTGCTTCTCAATGAGGAAAAGAAGAGACAATTGTCGATGAAGCCTCCCCTTTTCAGCTTTTCCAGCACAGAACTTAGGTTTGTTCCCGATTAAAGACAGTCAAAGCCAGTAACAAAATTACGGATGATGCGTGGACCTTCTCCATAAGCTGGCATAGCTACCAAACATATTTCAAAAGTCTACCAAAGATGACAAGATGCCCACCTTCAGAGAATAAGAAGCATCCCAGTTCAGAGCTTTCGCTGGAAGTGGAAGAGCTTCTGCTGAAAGGAGCCATCAAGGTCTGCCAAGATTGCACAAAACCAAGCTTCTATAGTTCGATCTTCCTGGTGCTGAAAAAGACGGAAGGAAACCAGACGATCTTAAATCTGAAGATCTTCAACGAGTTCGTAGAATCTTCAACCTCAAGGTGGAGATTCTGTCATCTATCCGGGATTCAGTACTGAAAGTGGAAGGAACTATCGATAGACTTAAAAGGTTCACGCACTGCACATCTTCATTTCCCGTTTCACCTGAATGTCTTTCACATGTTACACTACGTGATGTCAGGAACTGTTTACTTTTTCAAAATTTTTGCGTTCGGGTTGACAACAACCCCCAGCCTGTTTACAACCTTTACGAAACCAATTCTGTCTGCTCTCCACTCCAGAGGAATCGGACCGAATATGCCTCTGGACGACTGGCTCGTCTGGACCAATACCACCTTCTCATTTGAAAGATATCGACAAGACAATGCAGTTACTCTTCAATCGGTTTGGCGTCAACATGACGAAATCACGTCTGGAATGCTTTATGATCTTCCCCTCAGAAGAGAGATTTCAGAAAATCAAACAAGTAGTCCTGAGCTTGCTGGGAACCAGAAGTTTTGTATGCGCATGCTGTGCAAGGTGATAGGTCTCCTTGACGACGCAGCAGACCTTGTATCACGCAGCAGATAGTGAGACCCCTCCATTAGTACCAGAAAAAAACAGTGGACTCCATGAAACGATCTATACAAGTCCAGGATCCTGAAAGCTGCAGAGTTCCATGCACCAGATATGCTGTGTTGGTATGAACCCATTAATTGTCTTGCAGGTGTCCCCATCCAGGTAGAATCACCAGTGGAGACCCTCATCACCGATGCGTCATCCTCCGGATTGGGTGCGCATAGCAGCATATTTCAAACAACTGTGTATCAGGATCATGGGCGAATTGAGAGAGAGACAATTCACATCAATGTTCTTGACTTAAGGCTGTCTTTCTAGCCATGAGAGGCACTTGCAAGATGCCCTAGAAGAGGAAGCCATAGAGTCTCACGGCAACAATACCACAGCTGTGGAACGGAGGAGGTACCCACTCTTAAAGACGTTCATTTCCAAGTCTCCACGATCTAGAAGAAGACATCCTGTCGCAGAGGGGAAAACGGAGATTTCACCAAGCTGTCGGAGCCAAAAAAAGTTAGCGCCTGGCTCTTAGTATCCAGTTACTCCAAGTGGGTAACTTTTTGAACAAGTTGCTAACCGCATCGTCTCCTGCCTCCGCGGAAGTACCCACAGGATATACGTGGGCAAATGGCTTTTGATAACATCGTTGATGCAACAGGAACAAATCTAATCCCTTGGCTGCATCTCAAGCTGAACATAACAAATTTTTTCAACCATCTTTATACCACAGCTGTCAAAATGTCTGACGTCAAAGTATACCGCTTGGCTATCAGTTCCGTCGTAAAGGTGCCAGCTACACCTCAGTCCTGGGCGATTTCCAAAACACAAGCCTTATTAAAGCTTTTAGCATCAAGCTGCCTGTTACCCGACAATAGGTCTTGCCTCTCGGGCCACCAGATTGCTGAAGGAAACTTATGAGCCGCATTGTGGAGTCTCCGTAGGACTCTTGACAAGGAAAACTATTTCCTCTTTAGCCCCGACAAACCGGGGAATTATGCTGAAGGACACAATGGCAACAACCAACCACCTTGTGTTGTTGAAGTCTACCTAATAATACAACAATTTAATTGGTACGCTGGGATAAAAACAAATAGATTTCCTATTCCCCAGCTTGAATGAGTAAATGTTTTTTTTATCCCCAGAATGCCTACACAATTACCGACCCATCCTCCCCGCATTGTTGTTACCTAACAGTGCTCCATGACAATGAAGATGGCTACCGCTTCCACGCATGCTTGGCATCTGGACTCGGAGGATCACTTATCATTGATATGTTGGTTTTGAGGAGCAGGATTTTAATTGTTATTCTGGGATTTCATCTTAATCAGACAGTAAATGCAAAAATTTAATTGGGTAGATATGCTACGATTAAAAACAGATTTAACCCATTCTGGCTGGGGAATTTCGGGAAGTGGCAACTTTTGAGTGACAACTTTAGCAAACGGAAAGTGTTAACTGTTAAGACAGAAACAGTGTTTTCTTTTTTTAATTTTGTAGTTTTGGTGTGTGGTTTCATGGCTCTGGTCAACTGTTATTTCCTACTCAGTGTTTATATATTTAAATGCATTTTGTATCACTGTTTCTGGTGTAAGGTAATAAATCTATTACTTTTTCTAGCTTGAGCCAACTGATCGAGCTGTTTTGTTCGGGGCAGTGCTTGCTTGGTTGCAAGACAATAAGGTAATTTTTAAAATATTTTCTTTTGCTGCATTCAAGCTGATTGTGTGATTGATGTTATCCTCTTGTCCCAACATTGAATGGTGACTAAGTTGTTCGAAGTTCAAACAAAATATTCCAAAGGATGCAGCCTGAGGATTCCATGCGAGCCCAATGGGGAGAAATACTGTAGAAAAGGTTGGGAACCACTGGGCTACGTGATACCGACCAGTTTGCCAAATGTTACTTACGTAACAAAAATCCATTCTATTTCAAGAATGAGGCCATTCTACTTCACTGGAGTCTAAATCCCCGTTCGTTCCCCCCATCCATCACCCAATTCTGTATTGATGCGTAATCCTCTAAATCTTCTTTGAATTGCATCTGGAACTATCGTTGCCATTCCTCTTAACTTTGTTCTGACCTGCATTGGTTCTTCGGAGGCCGGCAACAGCAAAATGTTTTCTCGTCTCATACATGCTTTTGATAACCTCTGGCCACGCATCCGGCACTTGTTTCCCTCCTGGTGCTTTCATGTTTGATGTTGAATCCGTATGAACTACTCCACAAGACGTCGTTGCTTCGTCTTATCCAGAAGACAGTGTTCATGGTGGCTATGGCCACGGCTGCTTGCCAGAATGAATTCCGACACCTTTTCCAGGGAGGATGGCCTTATTCTTTTTAATATGAGTAAATATGGATTCCTGAGGAGTTCCAAGCCAAGTATTAGCGTCCGGATGAGACCCCGTGCCCAGCTGTTATCAATTAGGCACCGTTGGTAGAACCCTTGACGGGTGAACGTTCTCAATATCCACTTCACGCGTTGAAAGCTTACTTCGAATACACCACAGGTAGGACTTCACCACAGACTCCCCTATTTCTCGTGGTGGATAAAACGTCTGTGATCCCGACTCCCCCAGTTTTTCATTGAAAATCATGGTTTGGATTTGTGAACTGATTCGTCATGCCTATGATATCTTCCCCAATCATTTGGATCTTTCCCCAGAAGTGCGAGTGCATGAATTAAAGAGCTTTAACTTCGTCTTTTGTGACAGCCTACACCTGGTGCAATAAAAACACTTTTATAAGCCACTACATGCAAGATGTGAGTGGCACTGTTGGCGGTGCACAGATGAGAGTACACATTATGGTTGGCTATGCAGTGGGCAAGAAGTAATGCTTGGCTGCTTAGTGGAAGATGTTGCCTGTGTGGTTCAGGTGGATACCTACCTGAAATTTTGGTGTTTGGTATTATCTGGACCTGCCTCTTTTTGGACAAAGTCCGCTAATAATTAAAGAGAAGTATTTTCGAATAGTAGTGAAAATGTTAGTTTTTACTTCTCCTAAAATACTCACCTTTAGTGTCAACCCGCCCACCATCACTGCTTTTGCTAAACAGATAAATTCTGCAAACGGAATGTGGTGGTGAGTGGTGCTGCATGATTGGAGTGAGCATGCGTGCCACCTGGTGGAGAGTTATGGAAGCCTCTTAAAGTGAAATTTAAGGTCTTTGAGCATTTATGTAAAACGATATAAAGCTAATAACTAAAAGGTAAGTATTTTAGGATAAGTACAAACTAAGTTTATCTTTAAAATTAACGCGTTGTAGAAGGAAAAAAACGATTTAAGGGGAAGGTGTTATTCAGGGTAGTTAACGATTTAGACTTTCTTACTATCTGCATAATACTTCCCTTTAGTATTAGCTTAAATCGCTTTTAATGCTCTCAAATTGCCCAAATTTAAACACCATTTAAATGTAAACAAGCTTGCTTGGCTTTCCCACCAGATGGCACTACTCATGCTACCCTCGTAGCTAGAGCCGCCATATTGCCCACTATCGCTTTGGGCATCAATTCGGTAAGTTGATGTTTTGCTCTGTCGGTATTTTTTTTTTTTTTTTTTCTTAAAAAACGTTAGCCCGGTATGAGTGGTAAAGCTGAGGACTTCATATTAGAAAAGGTGTGTCTTGCACTCATTTAAAAACACCTGGGGACCAACATTTAGCCTGTAGGAAGTGTAGGAATTGCGATTTTCTGCGTAACCCGTGTAGCATCTGTTTGAAGCTCAATCCAGCGGCCATTCGGAAAATTTGTCGGACTTGGAAAAAATCCGACCAAAAGGCGTTGCAGCGTAGCCGTCCCGGTTTTGTGGAAAAGAAGAAGAAACTACCTGAAGATTCCTTGGATAGAAGGATTACTGGGGACGATCCTTGTACAACTCTAAACGTCGTGGACATGATGGTTGATTCGAGCGCCAGCGACGGAGACGACAAAGCCGACGGACAGATTAACCCTAATCTACGGGACAGCCCCAAGGAGAGTGTTTCGTCGGCAATAATCCCAACCGATCAAACTATGGATTTTAAAACGATGTTCGCTGATTTCCAAGAGAGCATGGCATCACAACTCCATTCTCTCCAAAGTTCGATTCCGTTGATAATCGAGACAAAACTGGCGGCTCGTGAACGTGTTGGCGCTAATCCATATGTGACGGAACCCGAGCGTGAAGGACATCCACCCCGATCAAGTGATCTGGACGAGTTTCGGAAGCTTCGCGAGCCGTTAACCGTAAGTAAATCTGTGCGTTCACATAAAAAAAAGAGGCATTCAGTGAACAAGGCGAGGGCCTTCGGCAAAAAGCACAGTAGTTCCGAGTCTCCAAGCCGTAATGGGAGTTCTCCCCGGCGCCAATCTTCCCGGAAATTGGTGGTCGGACAGGAGTCGGCTCGGCTGCAGTTGTCTACGGACGTGCAGGCCGGAATGGAGCGGAGTAGTCGCCAGTTACCAAGGTCGCCACGGCGCCGGGGTGTGGTTGATGAAGGGAACTTGAATGCGAGAGGTGTGCGTCGGTCGCCGATGGGCGATGACGGACGTTACAGTCGGATCCGGTCCCGTTCAAGATCGCCAAGGAGTGTCGATGAGCGGCGACGGTCGTTGATGAGTGTGAAACGTCGATCCAAGATGGCGGCGGATGAAAAGTGGCGACGAGTGGTAACGAGTGATGAAGATGATCGTCGTTCTGTACAACGACGTCCGGTGAAACATGCAAGACGCCAATATAATGATTTGGAGAATTCAGGTGACGATCATTTGGATTATGTCAATATTGACGAAATTAGTGTTAGTGCCAGTGTTTCCTCGCAAAGCTCTGATTCCCAGCATAGGAATTCCAATTTTAAGGAGCGGCTTGAATTGAATGCTGACCGGAATTTACGCCCTCCTCCCCTAAAAAAAGCAAAAATTGGGGTTACAGCACATGAAGATGAACGAATGTCTGAGGATATTTATAATGAAGGGCCATCTTTTATTCCGTGGAGTCAGTTTACGGCCTCTATTTTCAATTATTTGCCGTCTGCTTTTTGTAAGGCTCGCCCTGTAACAGTAGTTAATTCTGCGGACCCTCCACGTCATACTTTTGCAAATATGGGTGATTTTAGGCCTGACCCTTATAATTTGCCACAATCAGAAGTGGTTTTTAGGCAGCTACTTGACCTGGAAGGTATGACTAGGAAAAATGAAGAGCCTTTGTCAGTAGAAGGTCCATTGCCTCCTCATGACAGGAAGAAACGTAATTTTTTCTTCAAGTATGCGGGGACTGGAGCACCGGGCCGCAGCCGCTATAAAACTTATCCATCAGCGGAATATCTTACAGAGCGTTGTATGATGGAGTTGGATTCGAGTCTGACGAATCCACAGTTTATCAAAATCCCTATCAGGCAGTTTGAGGATGACGAAAGCTTGGTGAGGTGGAGTTTGCGAGCTGGTTCGCATGCGGATCTTGCTTATTCGGCGTCAACGGCAGCGGTAAGAGCTTTTTTGGCAGAGCCACCAGAGTCTCGGTCTGATTCAGTTTTGGAAGATTGTTTGCAGCACATGAAGAGAGCTTCATCCTTTCAACAGGATTCTTTCAACTGGGGAATTCGGGCTGTTTTGAACATGGTTTATCGCAGGCATGATGCATACCTAGAGTCACCCATGTGGACATCTTACATAAGATCTTACCAAGATCTTGTCAAGATCTTACCAAGATCCTGCCCAGGAACTTGCAATGTTCTTATTTAGGATCTTGTAAGATCTTGTACCAAGATCTTACAAGATCCTATACTAGGATCCTGTAAGAACTTGTAAGATCTTGTACCAAGATCCTACAAGATCTTGCACATATTCTTACAAGAATCGATAAGATACTGTAAGATCTTGGATAGGATCCTGTAAGCTTGTGCAGGAATTGGTAGGACCTTGTAAGAATTTTCTTAAGATCTTGCAGAATATTGTAGGATCTTGTCCAGATCTTGTAGGATTTTGTTCAGATCTTGTAGGATCTTACTCAAGATCTTGTATGATCTTACTCAAGATCTTGTATGATCTTACTCAAGACCTTGTATGATCTTACTCAAGATCTTGTAGGATCTTACTCAAGATCTTGTAGGATCTTACTCAAGATCTTGTAGGATCTTATTCAAGATCTTGTAGGATCTTACTCAAGATCTTGTAGGATCTTACTCAAGATCTTGTAGGATCTTACTCAAGATCTTGTAGGATCTTACTCAAGATCTTGTAGAATCTTACTCAAGATCTTGTAGGATCTTATTCAAGATCCTGTAGGATCTTATCCAATATCTCGTAGGATCTTACTGAAGGTCTTGTAGGATCTTACTCAAGATCTTGTAATATCTTACTCAAGATCCTGTAGGATCTTGCTGAAGAACAATAATATAACTTTATTGCTGTAGCAAAGTGAGGGAGGGAAAGACCAATAATGGAAATTAATTCCCACACCCAAATAAATTGGCAAAATAACACGAACAACAAGCACAATTGTCAATATTAACAATTGCAAACAGTCAGTACCAACATACAAACCGACAAGCAGCTAAAAAATTATTAACAAATTAAAACTTGTCGGACTCCATACTTTTAAAGAGAATTTGGAGTAGGCCTTATTTTAATAAATTTTAAAGACTCTTACATTATAAATTAAAACAAAAACAAACATTAGACAAGTTTTAATTTGTTTTATAGCTACTTGTCATTTTGTATGTGGCACTATGGACTTATTTGCCTTATGCTGCTAATTATTATCTTGCTAATTTTCACTTACGCACTGTGTATTTACAAGCTTTTATGATAGAACTGCTAGCATCCGTGATTCTTAAGCAGCTTCCACACTGGACCTCGAACACGGTGTTTGGGGTCCAGGACCCGACTTCTATCCACATGCAAAACCTGACACCCTTCCTTGCTTACCCCTTTCCACATTGAACTCCGACATCGCATCCAGGTCCAGACTTTAGTTAATTCTTCTCTCGCCGCAACTTTTTGGCATTTTTGCTGTTCCTTTCACCCTCCTGTGTCCCATCCTCTTGCTTAATTTTAGCAGTTGTCCTGCTACTTAATGCTTAAATATTGTTTGCATTAGCCTAATGTAAATCCGATTAGCTAAAGTGGTTAGCGACAGTATTGTATACATGGTTTCGTATGGTCCAGATCTCAAGTTTCTAGTTCTTATCATTCAGAGTTATCAGGCAAAATGCTACTGTGATGGATATTTTCTATTTTCATTTTTCAATAAAGTTTTGAAACGTCATGTGAGCAAATGGTAGGCTACCTCAATTTATGAGAAACTTGTGCATTGACAGATGCCAGGATTTTGAAGACATCAACAAGCACCAAACCGGACTGGTTTCAGCAAACCCTTGAAATGCTGCACGCAATGCCATAAATTGCTTGTTTCTAGTTGATCCAGTTCTCGAGATATGACAATTTAAGCATTGGGGTTTGATAATCAGTCACCATTTGGCAAGTAGATCTAAAATCTAAGTCGCCAACTGCTGAATTTTCGCCAATTAGTGAGTGGCGACCGACATTGGTGAAGGATGACTGGGATCGTCAGTAGAGAATACTCTGTAGATGAGAGCAAAGAGACCTTGCCTTTGCCTTACCTTTTTGGTACAAGCAAAAAACCAGACTAGTTTTAGCAAGCTAAAAAAGCAGTGCTTGTTTGAGGATAAATTCTACTGAATGTTAGGCACCCAAGTTTAGGCCTATTAATGGCCCTGCCATTAGCCTGATAGGCCTAAATGCGAGTGCTTAACAATCAGCAGAATGGATCAACAAACATGAAATAGTTTCCGCTTCTTAGTTTGTGGAAACCAATCCGGTTCAGTGCTTGTTGATTTCTTCAAAATCCTGGCCTCTGTCAAAGCACAAGTTACTCATAAATTGTGAGAGCCTACCATTTGTTCACATGGCCTTTCAAAACTTTATAGAAAAATGAAAATAAAAAATATCCATCACAGTAGCATTTTGCCTGATAACTCTGAATGATAAGGACTAGAAACTTGAGATTTGGACCAAAGGAAAGCTAGCAGAACCACATTTGATATACTGAAACATAAAACCCACCTCACAAAACGCACACTTTCACAACGAAGATAGTCCACTAACTGCAAATTTTCAACTACTAACTGTAGCGTCATCAGGCACCTTAAAGGCAAGTTTGAACTCTGTTTACATTTCGTTTTTCAGTCCAATACACTGTTC
>JAHWFP010101938.1:994-37882 GCA_023313725.1 Lithobius niger | reverse complement strand
CGTTGCGTTTGAGTAAACTCTAATCCGTTGTTATTCGTATACCTTCACAGCTGTGAGCATGGGGGTATAAACTCTAATGTTATTTTTCCTAAACGGCGAAGCCATTTTTTTGTTCAGTTAGTTTACAGTTAACTTTAACTTTAACTGTTGACACCAATACTGCTGACGGAAGACTGCGGCAGTCTTCATTGCTACACTTTTTTCATTGTTACAGTGTTTCAACATTTCTCAGTTCCACCCGCATTATTGTGTATCATACCAAAAACCAAAACTGGTAAAAGGGGCCTCCAAGTTCCGAATGCTTCGGCCCTTCAAAGGAGTGATATCAACACACCGAAACATTCGCCAAGTTAATTGCACTGCTGAATAGTTCGAAGGTTAAATGAAAACTAGAACATTGCTACTTCTCGATGCGATTAAGTTGGCGAATGTTTTGGTGTGTTGATATCACTCCTTTGAAGGGCCGAACCATTCGGAACTTGGCGGCCCCTTTTACCAGTTTTGGTTTTTGATATGATATCACTTCTTTTTTTTTAATTGTGTATTGGCTCAATTGGGTATCTGTACTACCGTGCAGATGTGTACTATAACTATAGAGAGTGCCACGTCAACAAGAAATTGATTTTCAACAATTTGCTACTACCTTTTGCCTAGAGGCCGAACCATTCTCGACTTAGTCAACCCCTTTATGGGTTTTTGGTTTGGTTTTAATTTTGTTGTGATTTTTTTTATTTAGTTAGTTTTGGTGTGTTGATATCACTCCTTTGAAGGGCCGAACCACTCTCAACTTAGTGGCCTCTTTACCAGTTTTTGGCTTTGTTTATTTTAATTTTTGCTTTGTTTTTACAGTTGGTTTATTTTTCGTGAATTGGACGTGAATACAATTTCTTCGGTACGTTGTTTAGATTTATCGTGATGCACTAGTGTATGTGTAGGCACGTACGTCAGTATCCACGTTCTCATTGTCCGAACTTTGGCCGTTCAATGAGAGACGATGCCGACAATACTAACAATGGTTAAAACAATATTTTGGTACTTACGCGCCCTCCCACGCCATCCCTGTTATGCCCCCAGGCTCCAAACCATAAAAGTTACGCAGTTCGTATTGTACTGCAACCATTCGTCCAATTTCATAGCTGGAAGCCTCCCCGTTATCTCGGTATCGATGAATAATCATCCTATGGGATTTAACATGGGGATGAGCGAATTAGCTAGCTAACACATGAGGGTCAGATTTTGCATTGAAAGCAGCTTAGCTGGCATTCCTACACGAGTTAATTTTTGTCAGGTGGGTCATTGCTCTCGATTTCAACACGATTTAAGCTTTTGTACCGCATTATTATTTTCCCCCAAGTACCTGAAATGTGCCCAACTATGCTTAAGATATATGACACTGACGCTATGGCGCCGCGCTACAATGATTTACAACCTCGACAATTGAACTGATGTGATGTTTGTTGTGATGATTGTTGCCTAACTTGGCACGACACACTAGCGTGTGTCTAGATTTATTAAGGAGCGTTAATCGGTTTCAAGCAAGTACAAAGATTCACTAGAATCAGAAAACCTTTTACCTTTTCTTAAACACCCAATCTAGGTTAAGGTATCAGTGGCTCACCGCTCTTCCGTTATCCTGCCACTTTAACGTGGTGAAACTTTTTATTTATTATTACAAAATAATGATCCCGTAGTAGAATTCAGAAGCTATAAAGCTTCGTACTGGTTTTGCCTCGTTATTCCATGTTAAAGTGAACATTTTAGTGGTTAATATCTGCACCATTTTTTCATATTTTCAAACTTGGTATATGTGCCTCATGGACCTTGGTAGCAAGAATACCAAAATTTATTAAAAGCCGTCACATCATACCAAAAATTTGAACTAGAGCTGAATCAGAATCTGGTTGTTTGTCAGTCAAATCTGCTTCTTTCAGTTGATCACACTATTGGTGATTTAGAATGATTAGTTTTTTTTTTTTTTTTTATATTTTTCAGCCATGTTGTTTAGCCAAGTAGAAGACACCGCCATTAGCTTATCTACTGTGTGAAACAGTAAAAAATGTAAAAACAAGTGAATGCACCAGTAAGGTTTCACAGTACTACACACTACGGCAACACTGTTTATTCATTGTCTATTCTTGTTCCTTCCCTGTGTTTCCTTCAGTACCTTAAACATCATACCAGTTCATTTCTGTTTTCTGATCTGGGTTTCATTTCAAGCGTTCTTCAACTTTTGACATCATCAGACGACTGTGTAGACTATTTTCATAAAGACCCATTACTTTAGTTGATTGCACGATTTTGATCCGATGTCCACTTGCTGGTTGCTGACCACTCTGATTGCTCATCTGTTCTTGGTCACGTAATTTTGGTACACGTTATAAAACTGATTTTTTTTTAAACTTCTGCTTGAGGCGTGGCCTAAAAGTTCCTTTATTGATGGGAAAAACGTTTATACTATTCTCAGAATTGTGAATCTAGGGATTTGGGAGTATTTTACTGATTGAGTCTACATCACATAAAGCTATTATCTCGGCAGCCACAGCCAGCATAAAAAATAATTTACACCATTATTTTGAACTCTGTAAAGGAAAATACTATGAATAAACTTTGGTTAAAAATTGCCGGTGTAAATTTTAACACTCTTGCCCGTTAAGCTTCAACTATTATCTAAAAGCTTTTGCTGATTTTGCTGAAAATTTAAATGTCAAAGAAAAAATCAGTGATTTTATTGACATGAGCAACGCTCTTACGTAAAACTTGCAATATTTTTACTGACTTTAGAAATAAAAAAATTGAAGTACAGCGACGTCATGCTGAACCGATATTTCTGTTTAAAAATCATGTGTCTTACTGTATTTCTAAGTAAATCATCTTTCACATGCTTCTAGCAAACATATTAGTTTGTAATGTGTTAAAATTCTGATAGGATCCTAAACTAAGAATCCTCAAGATCCTGTCCTGGATCTTACTGACCTGCAAGATCTTACTATTCCGGCGAGTGTCTTGTACGTCTTGTAAGATCTTACTTGAAATAGGGAAAGATCCTAGCAGGACCCTAAATAGGTAAAGGAAGCCTTAAGATCCTACACAGGATCTTACTAACCCTGCAAAATCTTAATCAATCTTGTAGGAATCCATAAGAACTTATAAGAAGCTACAGGAACTTGTAAGATCTTATATAAGATTGACACATGGGCAGCAGTTAACCTTCCATGGGATTTAGTCGGACGTTTGCGTTTGCTTCCAATCCATAAGTCGTCGGATCTATTCAACGGCCAATTGTTGGAGTTGGCCCCAGAACTTCAAGTAAAGAAGAAGCCACTAGTGCCAAAACAAGGTCGTTTTCAGTCTAGATATGCTGCAGGTTCATTTAGACAAGGGAGGTTTGAGAGTGCTTCGGCGGTTCGTTGGAACGCGCAGCCAGAATTTAAGAATAAAGGTCAAAATAGGAAGTTTTCAACATAACCATTCTACAATGCGGCACGGTCTAGCCAAGATGGACCTCCAAGCTCCTTTCGCGGGCGCGGAAACCAAGCCTTACGGAAAGGAAAAGCAAATTTTCGGGGCCGGGGTCGCAGAACCGGCAATCCACGTACATGACTCTGCAGGGTTCAAGCTTGCCCCCATTCATCGGCAGGTGGGGGGCAGGTTACGGCACCATGTCGCGGCTTGGTCAAAAATTACGACGGACCCTTATGTGCTATCGATTGTAGAAAACGGCTACATCCTGCCATTCGCGTCATACCCGACATTGTCCCACATTCCCCCCAGTTGGGTATTGGACGCGGTCGAGGCTCAAGCATTGGAAAGCGAAGTCGTCAAACTTTTGGACAAAGGGGCAATTCGAAAGTCCCCCATGGACACCCCCGATTTCTACAGTCCAGTAAGGGTTATTCCGAATAAAAGCGGTGGAACACGCCTCATCTTCAATTTACGCAAGTTGAACAGTTTTCTAATCAAACAGCATTTCAAGATGGAAACTTTGACTGTCATTCGCGAGTCGCTTCAACCTCAAGAATTTACAGTATCAGTGGATCTCGAAGATGCATACCTACACGTGCCGCTTCACCCAAAAGTTTTCCATTTCTTCCGATTCATTTCAAACGGGGTAGTGTACCATTTCGAAGTTCTACCCTTTGGCCTCAGCACCGCTCCTCAGGTTTTCACGGCGGTGCTACGACCGGTAGTGGCACATCTACACGAGAACAATGTGCGAGTCCACGCCTACCTAGACGATTGGTTGCTCCGCAACCTCAGGTATCAGGGATTGTTGATCGATCTTCAAAGAAGTCTGAAGCTGTTTCAAGAATTAGGTCTGGGGTGAATGTATTGAAATCACGTCTAGTACCATCAAGAACATTCATCTTTCTCGGCGCCGAGCTCGATCTGGTGTCATTCCTCGTGAGACCATCGCCAGAGAGGATTGCGAAGGTAGGCAGCATACTCTCGGGGTTGCTTCGGAAGTCATCCATTTCAGCAAAGGAACTCGCTTCGGTAATTGGCCTCGTCGACTCTTGCGCGGCTCTGGTGCCCATGGGGGCGTGGAGGACAAGGCCAATGCATTGGTTTCGGAAAGAAGAATGGTCGCCGAGAATATCCTGGAAGGACACGGTGCCACTTCACAATCTTCCACGTCAGGCTCTTCAATGGTGGATCAACGGCGACAATCTGCGGTCGGGCGTTCCTATCCAGTCACCATCTCCAGATGCGCTCCTGTTCACCGACGCATCGTCAACAGGATGGGGAGCACATTTGGAGGGGCAAACAGTGTCCGGCTGTTGGAGGCCGGCCGAGCAACTTCTCCATATAAACGTCCTGGAACTTCGGGCAGTCCGCCTGGCAGTTTGCAACTGGTCAACTCATCTGGAAGGAAAAGCAGTAGGAGTCATGTCAGACAATACCTCGGCGGTCTCGTATATTCGGAGAGGGGGGGGAACCCACTCCAGGACCCTGATGTCAGAAGCATCCATGCTATTCGACCTTTGCGCAAATCTTCATGTAACGCTACTACCCAGACACATTGCAGGCCGGTTGAATGTGTGGGCCGACGAGTTGTCCAGAACAAATCTGATACCAACTACGGAGTGGCGTCTGGCTCCCAAAATTTGTCAAGCCATCTTCTTGCAATGGGGAACTCCCTTCGTGGATCTGTTTGCAACTCGCCTCAACACTCAGCTTCCAAACTATATGTCCCCCTTCCCAGACCCTCAGGCGTGGGCAACGGACGCGCTGAGTATCTCGTGGACAGGGATGTTCACTTATGCGTTTCCGCCATTCGCTCTTCTACAAGCGGTTCTCAACAAAATTCGGAAGTCGCCGGGGTCATTCATCCTAATAGCTCCGTTGTGGCCAGCAGCATCGTGGTACGTCGATCTTCAAGAGTTAGCAAAGGGAGACCCGCTTCCGTTACCTCAGTCCAAGAGTCTGCTCTCGCAACACTACGGACGGACGTTGCACCCCAAGCCAGATGTTCTTCATCTTCACGCTTGGAGACTATGAGGGTCAGTCTGCATGAGGCAGGATTTTCATCTCCAGTGACATCGCGTCTGCTGCAGTGTCATCGTCCATCTACAGTTAAGGTCTATGAGACGAAGTGGAAGAAGTGGTTTACCTGGTGCGGGACTTCGTCTGTTGACCCATGTAACCCGTCGGAAGCATCATTGGCGGCTTTCCTCGAAGATCTTTTTCAAAAGGGGCTTTCACCATCAGCTATAAAGGGCTACAGATCTGCCATTAATTCGGTTCTGTCCTGTACAGGAAGTTCAGTTACTATCGACAGCAAGATCCTGTCCAGATTAATCCGGGCATTTGAAAATGCTCGTCCAAAAGTGCGGCAGTTGTTTCCTAGATGGAACCTCCCTCTGGTGCTAGAAAGTTTGTCACATGCACCATATGAGCCCTTGCACACGGCATCGAAACTTCATTTAACCCAAAAAACTGTGTTTCTGGTTGCTTTGGCGACGGCGGCTCGACAAAGTGAATTAGCAGCTTTGTCACGAGAGGATGGACACATTCGTTTTGCAAGGGGGTGGTCAAGTGTCACAATAACAGTTCCAGCAAGTTTCCGGGCCAAGAATCAGCGGCCGGATGAAGCGCCTAAGCCTATAGTCATCAAAGCACTCGCCCCTGTAGTTGAGCCCGGGGGTGGGGAAAAGATGCAGTGCCCCGTTCGGGCGCTCAGATGTTATCTGGAGTATACAAAACAACCACAAACTACATCGACGTCTGTCGAGAGGACTGCTCCACCAACCCCCCTTTTTCTCCTGGTCAACAAGGAAACGGGTGTTTTAGTTCCAAGCCCAGTGCCTCCGGCAAGGCTCGGGGCCTGGATTCGGGAAGTAATTAGAAGGGCATATGACCTTGGTCCAAACCATCTCGATATTCCACCGGAAGTGCGTGCTCATGAACTGCGTGCGTTGGCAGCCTCATGGGCCTTTGGATCTGGTGTACCTTTGGAAGAGATATTGGCAGCATGTTCCTGGAGACACAAAAATACTTTTATCAGCCACTATTTCCGTGATGTGAGTGGCTCTGGTGGAAGAGATGATATGTTGGAGCATGTAATGGCGGGCAGTCGTGTAGGCCGTGCGTAAGGACTGACATGTCAGCTAGTGGGTGTCAGGCACTCGAGGGGAGTGTGCAGACACGTTAGATATTAGATACAACGTTTTGTTAAAAAGTTCAGTTACTAGTGTTTGTTAAAGAGTTCAGGTACTCAGTGAGAATAGAATCAGTAACTTGTACACACTGTGAAGTGTCGTGGGTGGACATGACAAAGGATGAAATTTTGCACAAGGTGAGTTCCTTAAAGTTATGAAATTATCCTTTAAGGTACCCTTAAGTACAGCTGGCTCGAGGTTCTCAGCTTGACTCACCTCCATTTGGACAAAGTCAGCTAATACTAAAGGGAAGTATTTTGCAGGTAGTAAGAAACGGAATTTTATAATTCTAAAATTAGTTTTTACTATCCTAAAATACTTACCTTTAGTAAGAACCCTCCCACCAGCCCCGCTCTCGCTGAACCCGAGGAAAGGGTGAGCAAAGCGATAGTGGGCAATATGGCGGCTCTAGCTACGAGGGTAGCATGAGTAGTGCCATCTGGTGGGAAAGCCAAGCAAGCTTGTTTACATTTAAATGGTGTTTAAATTTGGGCAATTTGAGAGCATTAAAAGCGATTTAAGCTAATACTAAAGGTAAGTATTTTAGGATAGTAAAAACTAATTTTAGAATTATAAAATTCCGTTTTATCATTTAGGGGGGTAGGCGGTAGCTATCCCTGCGCGGTTAATTGGATTTACTGTTATAACAATATATACAACTGAACAGCACCAAACAGTATTTTGTCTTAAAATTTTCGAGTCTAGAGTTATTTTTGTGCCGAATGTCAAATCCATTTGTGAAATGTTAATTGTTGTCAAAGAAAAATGCTAATTGTTAATTGTTTTCGTAATATACATTGCACAAATAAATGTCTGATATTGTTGTTTCTGATTTTGGTTTAATAATGTGCTGTATTTGAATAAATTTTCCAGATGCGGCATAGACGTTTGGCTGCCCAGTTGTGTGGAGTATTCGTTGAAGCCGAGGGTGAAGGATTTGCGCAACATATTGACAAACTTCTTCCAATTTTCATTCAACAGTTATTACCTGATAAATATGCAGATGTAAGTAACCATATTTATTTCCCTACCAAGCATGTTTCTGCATGATTGCTACAAAAATGTAGAAAACTATGCTAGGTTTCTCCAGAAAATGACGTCAGAGCATGTAAATTTGTGCCAGAATTTAGGTTCTGGTTGTACCGAAACAACAGGTTTAAGTAATTCATGCATAAAAGTTGGTCTAAAAAAAAAAAATTTAAACTAACTTGAGTGGTGGTTTTACTTCTAGTGTAACAGCAGTGGTGACGCACCCAGGAATTTGATTTGGAGGGGCAAAGAAATTGGAATTTATAACTTGGACGTGAAATTCAGTTTTAAAGTAGAATGATGCAAGTTCCTTGGAGTCCAGTACAATAATACATTTTAAACATTTTAACGCCTTTGAAACTTGTATAAGAAAAATTCTCCTTCAAAAAATCTTCTAGAATCTTCAAAAATCTTCAAAAATCTTACCAAATGGGAGATTCACTTTGTGTTCAGTACCTTGATCATACGTCATTTGTATAAAATTAAATACATCATTTGTATAAAATTAACTCTTAGCTTATACAAAAATTACGTCACTTGCAGTCCCAGTCCAAGTTCCTACCTCCCCTGCTTCGTAGCGCGCCATCACCCGTTTTTTTGCCGATGGCATGGCTTAGTCGTATGTTGAGCGCTGTCGATATTTTCACGAACATATGCAACATAGTTGCATTTCGCTCAACGCTTTTATTCTTATGGAAGACTACAGTGATGTTGTAGTGAGCAGTTCATGTGGTTTCTTACTACCTGCAAATACTTACCTTCAGTTATTATGCTAAAATCACTATTTTACGCTTTCGCTGCTCATTTAAAACTAAAAATCCCCATTTTTATGTTTCACCTAAAGCTTTTCTCCTTTCCCGCCTGGCGCGCTGCCTATCTGTCTCCAGATCGGCGCCATCTTGTTTGATCCCTTCATCACTTTTTTGAGCACACCATTGAGAATGGTCGTGCATTGCGTTCGCTTGCTTATTTCTTGGATTGTAACGGAGTTTAGTGTGTTTCAGAGTCTCCTTGAACAACAGAAGGAGGCTGCAGCATTGTTACACACTCTATTGATAGTTTGAACGAAAGATGAGTGCTAGTTACAAATTTAGTAAGGTTAAAAATTTTTTAGTCCTACCCCGGGGCAAGACGTGTCGGTCGCGTGAGTTCGCATCTATTGCGAAATTCGGCATCACGAATCCGGGAAAAAAGTTTTTCTTGTACTGGAATCATGTCCGAGCAGTGTGCCAGCCAACGTGCACGTGTGTCACCAGCATCGGAAGCGTGGGTGAACGAACGGATTCCATGTGCATAGTTTTTTGTTAGGCCTACGTTACTTCCCGTCCATAATGTGGTTTTCATTCAAGATGGCGGCGCACAAAGGAAGGGGGACGACTATGGGTGAGAGCGTTATTGTTGGAACCGCCTGTGCTCCCCGGACGGACACGGACGTCACCGGCCAGCAGATGGAAACATTATTGATTGCCAGGCTCACGAACTAGACTTATTAGATATGAAGAATCGTGAGGAAAACCACATCGCTGTGTATGTTTCTACAGTCGTTGCTGGAATGGACTGATAAACCAACAGAAACATGTCGCCAATGAGTTGTCGCCACCGGAAGTTGGTCGCCTTCTGAAGAGTCGGGACGAACATCTTACTGTCATAAGGAATTCGGAGGGTGACAGGATTGACAATAAACAGTAAGTCAGATGTTGCCTGCAATTTAAATTACACTGAGTCAAAGTAAAAAAAAAACGGCTCAAGTGGGAGTGGGAAGGTGAAAAAAAATAAAAGAGCAATCGACCGACTGTTCCCGGTGCCGGAAATACGGTTCGGGAGATAAAATGAAGGAAAAAAGACATAGCAGTGCTCTAAAAGAAACAGAAAGGTAACGTCCCGGTGAGGACAAATTTACCAATCTGTAGGATGGTGGTCCTAAAAGGAATGGCCAGAAGGTGAAAACTGTTGTAACGTCCGGTGATGACAAATTTACACAGTTTAACCTTGGTTTGACTATCATAACGTCCAGTGGGAACAAATTTACGCAGTTAACCTAGGCAAGGCGACAAAGAGTCGCCAGTTGTTGTGACCCTGTCAGGGGATAAGCAGGACGTCAAACGACATGTAGAAGTGCCCCCCCCCCCCCCAATCCCGTGTCGCTGTCTTGTCGCCATGTGTTGCCGACGGAAAGGTCAAGTACCCCAAGAGTAGCATATGTGCTGTGATGTAGAGATTGTACGTTGGTATGTCTGCGTTAATTAATAATGCCCCTATATTTCTTTGATAATAAAGTGGCAGCTGAAATGACTACTAAGGTATCAAAACTTATTAAAAAGTGCAAGATATCGAGGCTAAAAATCCTCAATCTGGTCAAATGGGAAGTGTAAAGCCCTCATCTGTGCCACAGGAACAGGGAGAAGTGGAGGGTGAAAACTAAGCCCCTTCGGGGAGTGGCCGCTATATGCGGTCGCACGAGGCCACTATGCCCGATTCCCCCCCCCCCCTCCCCCCCCCCTTCCTGGTGACAATGAAAACGGTACACAGGTTAGAGCAGTTCGCAGGAGGAACTTAGTTCAGTCGTGGGTATGCGTCACTAGGCGACCCACTCCAATCCCGTTAGCCATATGGAATGAAGATTACCTGTAGGCCTAGATGACTTGGAAGTTGGCCCAACTCGCCAAAACCGCGACTAGCATTACAAAACGACGTTATGGTAAACTGTGTCTCTGAACTGGAACCGTTTATGCTGGTGGCGATCGGGTTACGGCATTGTACTCAGATTCTGAAGACCTCCTCAAATGACTTGACACACGATTGTTGTTCTACTTACGGTGCATTGTACGAGTTGTGGCGAGTAGAAAACACTACATGGTGAGTAGTTGTTTATCCCTACTAGCCAAGTGAAGACTGCTACTGTAATATCATTCTAGGAAGTTTTGTTTGCAGGGCTCGTTCCCTCGCGAGAAACGGGACTGCACCCCTTACCCGTTTCTGGTATTCGTCACATAAGCTGTCAAAGCAGAATGCCAAAAATTTGACCTTGAGCATGAATTCTTTTAGGAAAAGGACTGAAAGGGCTAGTAGCAAATTCGAGAACTCGGCATCATTTCGTGCGGGATGTTCTGAGGAAGGATACACACCGCCGCTGGTGTCAAGTACGGATCGTACTAACTGCACGCCAGCAGGTGGGCAGAATGCTAGAGCGAGGTTCGCGGGAAATTTCAGAAAACTGAAAAATGTGGGAAATTTTGTCTCCAGTCAATTTTTTATGAACCCCTGCCCGCTAGCCTGGCAGGTAGAGTGTTTCGAGAACCCAAAGCTGATCGGAGAAGTGAGCTCTCTCTCTCTCTCAAAA
Organism: Lithobius niger; assembly: GCA_023313725.1. Classification (NCBI taxonomy): domain Eukaryota; kingdom Metazoa; phylum Arthropoda; class Chilopoda; order Lithobiomorpha; family Lithobiidae; genus Lithobius; species Lithobius niger. The sequence goes on along the minus strand of JAHWFP010101938.1, from coordinate 26,854 downwards.
AAAAAATAAGGCCTCGGAACGGCACTCCTCCCCGGGCTTTGGAGCCCGACAAGAGTGATCCCGAAGAAAGGATTAGGCTCAAGGCTGATCTTCAGCCTTCAGGGATTATTAGAGTCATAGTTACCTTACTTTCACAGTAAGGTAACAAACGATGTTTTCCTTCAGAGATTACACCACAGCCTGCTATAGAATGTTTCAGGTCGGCTCTGTCGACTCCATTCGAGAGTTAATCCAGCAAGAGGAGTCCACGGTCTCGATTGACTTGGAGGAGTACTGGTACATGCCTCTTCAATCCCTCTATTCGTCATCTTTTTCGGTCATTGGCAGGAGCGAAGTTATACCGAGTCGCAGTGATCCCGTTCAGCTAGGACACTGGCTCCGGAGAGTTCACTTGTATGTGGAACCGAAATTAGGCCCCCCTCCCCCCAGCATCCTTGCGGCGTCATGATATACGATTATCTGGACGGCGGGAAGTGATCCAAGGAGCAGCTGAGAAGTGATCCAAGGAGTGATCCAAGTGAGCAGCTGAGACTTCGGAAGTGAGACTTCGGAAGTGATCCTAGGAGCAGCTGAGACTACAACTTTAATACGGCAAGTCGCTCTTTGCTCACCTAGGATTAGGAAAACACCTGGTCTAGTCTACGTTGATCCCTGCGACGAAATCCGGGTTCATAGGAGGGAATTCGGTACTTTCCTTCAGTCTGTCACTCCGTCTCCGGACAGGGTCGAGAAGACAGGAACGTCAGCCTTAGCCTTTTACAAGGACACAGCGACGGCAAAGGAATTAGCCTCCCACGTTGGACTGCTGGATTCCAACGCAAGTTTGGTGCCACGGGGACGATGGAGAGTGAATACGATAGGTTGGTTGCTAATGATGGCATGGAACCCACACGTTCACTAGGAAGGATGTCGTAGCTCTTCACGAACTGCCAACAGAGAGCCGCCTCTGGTAGGCGGAGACACTTGGGGATAAGGAGTGCCACTTTAGGAACCCACAACGACATAACTTCTAGTCGCGGGTGGGCCAAACTTGGGCTGGGGAGCCCGTTTTTCGGGAGAGACAGCATCAAGAAAAAAATGGGAAGCAGAAGTGAATCTGCACATCTGGGAAGCAGAAGTGAATCTGGACATCAACTTACTGGAGATGAGAGCCATTCAGTATACTTTGCTGCTTGGAGGAGAGACTCTCAGGAATCAGACAATCGGGGCCATGAGCAACAATACCACAGCAGTGACCTACGGGAAGGGGGGTGGCAGTACTCACTGTGAGGCCCTCATAGTAGACACACCAGCACGGTTTGAGACTTGTCTGCAGTTTGGAATCATTCCGGTTTCCCGCAACCTTGCAGGGAACCGTAATGATGGACAGCCGAACTGTCCAAGGGAGCCCAAGTCCCAATCACGGAAGGGATGTTAGATCCGCAGGTCTGCGAGGCTCTTGTTCTGACAGGGATACCCGACAGTCGATTTGTTTGCTACTTAGTTCAACAAACAGATACCTTGCATCGCGTCGCTGATTCCGGACGGGGGCGAGGCGCGTGTTGTCCGTCGGCTGAGTGGGTATGAAGGCATACCCGTTCCACCATTCAAGCGCCGTCTGAATACAGTACAGTTTACGATTATCACAGGAACAGTTCCTTCCCATTGCACCATGGTGTTTGCAATGCTGTCTGGTTGACCATGGTTCACAGAGTTAGGGAACTCCGGAAGGAAGACCCGAGACTATTGCCCTCACGTAATGATTCTGTCTCAACATCGATTGAGATCCATACACCCCTACCCATCTTTTCTTTTTCATCACGGGTGGAAACTCTGAAGTAGAAAGATTCTGGGAAGGTGTAGCGTCAGAACTCGCTGGAAACCTACGGGACTCCTCACTATGCAACTATATTGCTAGGTGGCGGCTATGGTTTGAATGGTGTGGAAAGGACGACTACGACCTGCGCAATCAAGGTTATCTATACTGACATCGTTCTTCAAGCCCTAGTGCTAAAGGGATTATCCCCGAGCGCCATTAAGGGGTACAGGTCGACCATTAATTTGGTGCTGCCATGTGTAGGAGAAGACTCGAGCAACATTGTAACCACCAGGCTCATGTCAGCCTACGGACTTGGAAAATGGAAGAGGGTAAGGTTGTTTCCGAGGTGGAACCTGCCCCGAGCGCTTCAGAGTCTTTAGGGTACCCCTCATGACTAACGAAGTCTGCATCGATGTGCAACATTACACAGAAGAGGATTTCTCTGGTGGCCCTTGCATCATCGGTGCGACAAAGCGAACTGTCCGTTTTTGCACGTAACAAGGGATACTTGCGTTGTGGAAAAGATTGATCAGAAGTTGCAATGACTTTCCCAGCTCGTTTCCGAGCGATAAAACCGTAACCCGGGATAGAAACCAAAGCTGGGGAACTGGGGAAAAATAGTGCACACCAGGAAACGGGAACGACTACATTGTCCAATACGGGCCCGGAGTTTTTATCTGTAGAACACTACACAGGGAAGCCAGAGTGCTACCAGAGAAGAAAGGTCTGCACCTCTGTTCCGGGACGTGGACGAGATCACTGACGAGGGACTGCAGGCTGGTGTAACAGCATTTTAGTTGAGGAAATGTCAAATGGGTTTGTGCCGTGAGTAAGAGAGCTTACGAGAACGGCCCAAACCACGTGGACCTTCCCTCGGAAGTGAGATAAGCATCCTAGAGCACACAAATTGAGAGAATCCGAGGCGAGCGGCTGCGGGACCCTACTCGAAGAAGTGGTGACAGCCTGCTAGTGGAACCACCTAGATAGGTTTATTATACAACCATAACTTGTGGGTCGATTGGAAAGACCTCTATTAGTCACGAGGTGGCAGGTCAGAAGTTAGAGTGTAATAAGGATTGAATTCCGGTGGGACGTTCTGGAGAGATGGTGAAGGTGCCATTTAAGGAAGTCATAGACGTAGGTCATAGACGTGAGGTATTGAGATACCACTCAAGAAAGTCACCCCGAGACTCAAGACTGGGGACTTTATCAGAAATGGATGTCCTGGGAGACATTCTAGAGAGACAAAGAATGCACCCCTCAATAAAGATGGGAAAGTTTTCTGGTTCTTGAAAATTGTATACTTGTTGAATAAGATCTCCTGGGTTCAGTGAGAAAACACCCACCACCTGAATGACGAATTCAGCATAATAACTGAAGGTAAGTACTTGCAGGTAGTAAGAAACGATAATTTTAAATGGTAAAATTAGTTTTTACTAGCCTAAAATACTTACCTTCAGTAAGAACCCACCCGCCTCCCCGCAATCACTGAACCGGAGAGTTCAAAAAGTGATGAAGGGATCAAACAAGATGGCGCCGATCTGGAGACAGATAGGCAGCGCGCCAGGTGGGGAAGGAGAAAAGCTTTAGGTGAAACATAAAAATGAGGATTTTTAGTTTTAAATTAGCAGCGAAAGCGTAAAATAGTGATTTTAGCATTATAGCTGAAGGTAAGTATTTTAGGCTAGTAAAAACTAATTTTACCATTTAAAATTATCGTTTTTCGTACCGAAGGTACCAAATACGGTATGAGAACTTCTGACTTGGAAACCGTCAGAACTCAGTAAATGTTGAGACAGAAGATGATGGGGGTATTACGCGTATTGCCGCTATGTTGCCGGCAGGCATTGTGGTACCGTCGAGGAGTCTTTCTGGTTCAAATATCCACAATAGCCGTAAGATAAATTATTTAGAGGCATGGAGACAGTGCAAGGTGCTTGGTGGAGTGTGATAAAAAAAAATTTTCGTGTCAAAATGAAATTAATTTAATTTTCAGACTACCTGCAAAATTCTTCCCTTCAGTCATAATAGCTAAAATCGCTTATTTTATAAGCGTTCATTGCTTAAAATAAAATAATTTAATTATTTTGTTATACGTAACCCTGCTCGTACACTGATCTAAACTCATTTTCGCTCTCTTTCAAAACGCAGATAACACTAATAACTTGGAAATGTTCGACAGAAATACTTTTGGCTTCATCAGGCACACCTAAGATTTTTGCTCTTCTTCTACTGCGTTACTGGTTTTTTAACTTGGCAAACATTGTGACTTCTGGTATTTATAATGAATTGTGCTTGTCCATTAGTTTTCAACCGCTTGAACTGGAGCAGGGAATCCAGGGAGCGCAAGGGGTTGAAAACGAACGGACAAACAAGAAAGATGCATTGTAAATACCAGGGGCCACAATGTTTGCCAAGTTCAAAAAACCAGTAATGTAGTAGAAGAAGAGCACAAATATCTTGCATGTACCTGATGAAGACAAAAGTAGTAATGTCGTAAATTTGCAAGGTATTGGAGCGTTAATCTAGAGTTTCAAAGTAATTCTAGTAACGGTTTTTCTCAAAATTAACATTGGCGATAACACTATTGCCAGCGTTAGTACGGGTCAGCCTAGGATCTCTGCGTTAAACTCTCAACTTTGAGAGCTCATTACGCCGTCAAAAGTAAAGATTTTTAAACCAAATTTGGAATGTAGCCTCGACTTGTCAACGTCTGTCTACTGCCCAAAAATTGTGAAATTTTATCCAGCCACATATAAGAGATCCAGGGAGGGACCAAATAAGACAACTTCTTGTTTACTTTGAAAATACCGTAACGGCTTTTACTCTGAAAGTTTGTCATTCTTGGTCATTCAGTTGTTGAAAACGGATTATAACGCACATTCTCAGAATCAATTCTCATAATCAATTCTCAGAGTCAGTATTCTTGTAAATTTTCAACAGACCTACTACGTCTGTCTTCATCAGGCCTAACCTACACAGCACAAAACTTTTGTCAACTACATTGTCACTGTGGAAAATGCTGATTTCCACAGTGACGATGTAGTTGGAAAAAGTTGAGTTGTGTAGGTTAGGCCTGATTCTGTTGAAAATTATCAAGAATACTGGTACAGTACTTTCATTCTGAGAATGTGCATAACAATCTGTTTTCTACAATTGAACGATCAAGAACTTCTTGTTCCTGTTGTTGTTCTTCAGGGGATGTACCTTTCGTTTCTCCTCTCTATAGGTCAAACACACCACTTACAATCATACGAATAGGGTCAAATTGTACCTCTACGTGGGCATATGCCTTTTCAAGGTTATTTTAGTCTAACTGAATTAGTTACTTTGCGAAAATTAGTGTGTTACTGTTACTTAACACTTCGTCATACTTGTGGTAACACATTTGCTCAACCCCCTCTTCCGCCTCCATGTGTTACGTAATTTGTGAACGCTCTCTTATGTCGGTGTAGATAATATTCCTGTTAGATTCCTGAATACAATTCGGTTCACTCATAAATTCTACTTGTTGAATGTTAATGTAAATGTTTGCTGCTACAGAAGTGGAGACAATGGTGAGGACTCTATCTGTGCAGCCTTCACCTCCAGTTGCCATGCATTCTTTGCGGAGGCTTTAACGCACATTTTATTCATTGGGATGATAACACACTCGCTGCTGGAGCCCAGGAATTTGATGAAACCCTCCTTGAACTGATTCTTGAACAAGGCTGGGAGCAACATGTCGTTAGGCCTACGCGCACTGTTCCTAACCAACAGCCAGCCATTCTTGATCTGATTCGTACTTCAGATGACTGCGTTGTCTCTAATGCCTTGTCCCTCTGGAAATGAGTGATCATGATATTCTCTCTTGGAACATTTTTATTTCTTCTTCCAGTAATAAAAAGACCACACACATCAACTATAAGAAAGGGAAGTACACTGAGATGAACGGTGCTTTTGCGTCTAACATCTGGGACCTCGAATTTGTAAATAAATCGGTTGACTAATGCTGGGAAGTTTTCAAAGCTGCTGTTCACCTGCAAACTGACCTTCATATTCCAAAGTAAACCAATACTATCAAGAGGGCACCTCTCCCGCAAAATATTGTCAGTGCACTCAAACAGAAAAAGCATTTGTGGAAAGTCTACAAGGCTACAAAGACTGAAGACTCATTTGAAGTTTTTCACTCCTTTCGGAACAGTTTTATTGCTGCTCTTAGAAAACATAAATGGAGAAGTGCAATTCCATACTCAGAACTGCAAGAGGAATCCTTGCGCTGTTTTTGGATACATTAACAGTAAAAAACAAAGCAGCCACAGCTGAGACCTCTTGAGGTATGGTGGATCCATCATTGCCTCTGTTGTTGATACGGCCAACGTTCTAAATAACGTGTTTACTAAAACGACTGTTCAACTCCCTGAACCACTCCCTATTGAGGGATCCTTAAATGGCGACTTCGTCAACACCAACAAGGTCATTGATATGCTGCAAAACTTTAACATTTATAAAGCTGCTGGGCCGGATGGCATTTCCCCGTGAGTCCTAAAGTTCTGCAGCATTCATCTTGCCCCTGCCCTAAGATATGTTTTTAATAAGTGTCTGGAGTCGGGTACTATTCCTGAATACTGGAAACTGGCCAAAATTACGCCTATTCACAAAAAGGGTCTAAAACCGATCCCGCAAATTATCGGCCTGTTAGCCTTACCTGTGTTGCTGCTAAGGTTTGTGAAAGGGTGGTTAACAGTTTGATCGATGATAAATTGCAAAACAGTGGCTTCTCTGAAAGAGACCAATATGGGTTTGCCAAAGAAAGGTCTTGTACCACGAACCTTCTTGATGCCAGGAACGATTGGACAACTTTTATTGACAACGGTATGCCTGTTGACTTATCTACACTGACATCAGCGATGCTTTTGGCAGCGTGGATTACAATACACTTACTTCCATACTCCTTAATATTGGTCTGCTACCTGAAATTATTAGCTGTATCTCGGCATTCTTCTCCGGCCGTAGGCAACGTGTTGTTGTTGAAAGCTATCATTCTGAATGGACAGACGTTGCAGTGTTGCACAGGGTACCGTTCTAGGGCCCAAGGTTTTCGCCTTGTACACTAGCAACATCACAGCTGCATTCTCCTCTAATTCGCCCAAATTTGTGGACGACGTCAAGCTTTACAGGCCTGTCCCTACTATCGCTAACTGCCATGAACTCCAGAGAGACATCCATATCCTGGAGAGTTATTGTAAAGATCTCCAATTCCAACTTAACCCAGCGAAGTGCTATGTTTTACATGTTGGTCATAATAACCCGAGGCTCCAGTACTAAATCAACTGCTAACTTCTGGGATCTGTGGCTGAAGAGAAGGACCTCGGTGTCTGGGGACTGAGAACCTTAGTGTGTCAAAATAGTGTGCTACGGCTTCTGCTACGGCCTTTAAAGTCATCGGATTGGTTGGGGGTAGCTTCCCAAAACTAGATGCCGATTCCTTTTGCCTTCTCTACAAAAGTGTTATCAGGCCCATCGTGGAATATGCAAACATGAGCTGGCTTCCATGCCTGCAGAGGGACATTGAAGTACTGGAAAAGTTCAACGGCGAACGACCAAAAGACTCACCAAGTACAACGCACTAAGCTACTCTGAACGCTGCAAGAGGCTTAAGTTAACTACTTTGGCTGACCGAAGGAGGCGTGGAACCCTTGTTGAGACTTTTATGCTTTTCTCCAGAGGCAAAGAAGAGAATCTTTACCAGCAATGGACTGAATCTAGAACCAGAGGACACCCCTTCAAAGTTAGAAAACCCTCTGTGCGTATAGAAGTGAAAAAAACAACTTTTTTTTCTGTGGCTACCATCAACAATTGGAATGGACTTGCTGCAAGCATTTTTGCTAACTGCACACAATTAACACTTTCAAGAGCCGCGTTGATCACACTGTGTTTAAGCTTTGATTCTTTGTGTTATCTAGCAACAAGCTTCTAGCTTTTGCTGAGTATTTGTTTATAATAGTAATAATAATAATAATTAATGCATAATGATTGGTACTAAAGATTAGTAATGTGCAGGAGCAGTCCCTAATGCTCCGAGCAGACCTCACATTCAGTGTAGATAGGATTCCTATCATCTCCAGCTGAATGTACTGTGTTTCTAACCTACGTCTGCTGCTGGGATAATTCCGATTTCCTTCAGATTTTGCACGTAGACGAGCCAGATATTAGGATACCAAAAGAAAACAATGAATGCGGTCGCAGTTAATCTGTCAAGGCTGCCATCTTGAATTCGGAGCTATTTTGAAATTACGCTAATTATCATCCAATTCCCTTCAAATTTAGAACAGTGACGAAATAGTTGATACCAAGTAACACAGTGAATGTGCTATCTTCACTAGTAATCTCTAATGGCCTCATCTTGAAATTGGGCAGCTATTTTGAAATTATGCTTATCATTAGATTTCCTTCAAATTTAGAATGGAGATGAAATAGTTGATACCAAGTGAAACGGTGTTATGTGCCATCGTCATTAGTAGTGTCCAATGGCCACCATCTTGAAATTGGGCGGTCATTTTGAAATTATGCTTATTATTGCCCGATTTCTTTCACCAGATTAATTTAGAACGGAGACGAAATCGTTCATACCACATGAAGCAGTCAGTGTGCTATCGTTACTAGTAATATCTAATGAGTACCTTTTGAAATTATGCTTATTATTGTCCAATTAACGAAAAAACCGGCAACCGGCGTTAACAGTGGTAAATTGAAGACATCAAAAGGGAAATATTTACACTTTACCTCACACTTCGCAGCAAGTTCTTTTTTAATTTTTGGTGATACATAATCATCTTCAGAAAAACATCGCTGCACTTTCAAGTTCACATCACGGTAACGGAAAAGGAATCCATTTGCCATTTAATATTCTCGCACGTGCGGTAGTTCGGTGCAACCACTGATCTATAAACATTGTAACTGACTTGCTCACCTGCTGAGCCCTGTCGCCAGTTGCGGCCTAACCAGCTGGTCAATTCTGCTGTATGTTGGTCCAATCAAGTTCATGAGGGGGACACTCTGTTGCTGAAAAAGGTGAATGGCTATTGATTCCAGTGCACGAAGATGGGGGTCATGCAGAGAATTAGAGTTAAGAAGGATGGAAGTCTGGTCCCACGCTATGGTGTGGTGGGTATCTTTATGATGGACAGCAATGCCGTTTCTAACATCTCCATTCAGTGTGTCTCCCACATGTTCTTTGACCCTTACTTGCAACTCTCTCCGGGTCTCACCGATGTATTTAGTATTGCAATCATAGCAGGGAACACAGTAAACCACACCTTTCCTGGTGAGCAATCATGCTGGGGGCAGCGAAGCGTGGGTGGGGGACTGGGAACAAAGTGGGGGTTAGGGATCTGGCAGGCAGAGGGGGTAGAGATTTTGTACTACGAGTCATGTATCAGTGGGACGTACTAGCATCTGCGGCCCTATCAACCAGATGGTGAAGTGAGCGGGGGTGAGGGTTGGGGAACTGGGAGGCCCATGTCACCTCTTTCAGCACCACCTGCTGCAGCTTCTGCTTTATCTACTTTGCCCCGTAGCAGCTTCTTGAAAGAACTTGCTGCTTTGGGTTCGAAGTGTGTGGTAAAGTTTTCCCTTGATATCGTCCAATTTCCTTCAAATTTAGAATGGAGACAAAGTAGTTGATACCAAGTGAAAAAGTGAATGTGCCATCGTCACTAGTAATCTCCAGTGGTCACCATCGTGAAATTGGGCGGCCATTTTGATGTTAAGCTTATTATCATCACATTTCCTTCAAATTTAGAACGGAGATGAAATTTGTATATCAAGTGAAACGGTGAATGTGCCATCGTCACTATCACTAGTAATCTCTAATGGGTACCATCTTGAAATTGGGCAGCCACGTTGAAATTACAAAATACCGGAAACCGGCTTCTACAGTGGTCTGAAAACGACATAACAAGGGAAAACACACAACCACCACGTAGAAACGCCACAAAGTTCGCTTGAATTTTCGGTGAAGTGCAACACCCGTTCACCTTCTTCAAAATATTTCAACTATACTATACCTCATTATGTAGTTTTAGCGAACTTTGTGGTGTTCTGCTTGGTGGATGTGTGTGTTTTCCCTTGTTATCATGTTGAAATTGTTCATTATTGTTAGATTTCCTTCAAATTTAGAATGGAGACTACATAGTTGAGAGCAAGTGAAATGGTGAACGTGCCATCATCACTAGTAATCTCTAATGGCCATCATCTTGAAATTGGGCGGTCATTTTAAAATTATGCTTATTATCGTCAGATTTCCTTCAGATTTAGGAAGGCTTATTTTTGTGAACTTTTTTAAAGTGTTTTTGTAATGTTTTTTTTTATTAATATTGCCCTTACATTTTTTTTACCATCATAATTGGCGTACTAAGACGATTGTTTTTTACATTGGCTTAAATTATTACAGATAAAGCACGAATCTCTTGAAAGAACAGCCGACCACATAGTTTTCTATGTATTAAATTCACTATTGAAGATTATCACAGCAACTGATTTATTGAAAAAGACCCAGCATCGACACCAGCTTAATCAGTTGTTTGGTGAGTAAATTTAGTTTATTGTGTATTTTAATTTGGAGAATAACACTTGCACAACAATATACACAGTATCACCAAACTTACACAACATGCAGGAATTTCTAGCCTGGAAACTATAGCTATTTTAAGCAAGGAAAAAGAAGGCAAAACGTTGATAAACATTCAACCGCCGTCCGATCCAACTATTCTCAACCTCGTGCGAAAAGACCTGTATGACGATCTTTGTAATCGAGTGAGCAACAATGCCAACAAATACCAGAGGCCACATTCACACCAAGTTTCAAAACACGTCGAGCGTAAAAGTGTAAAAGTGTAGTAGTTTTAAAAAAATAACTAACCTGGCAGCCTGAGGAAGACAATAGGAAGTAACTTGTCTCAAGTTCCTTAGAGCTGTTGAAAATTTGCTGGATGTTGATAAAATATTCTGTTAGTGAGATCGTGCGTAAAAATTATGGATTTTTCCTTTGTTACTGCTGAAGCCTTCTGTGTGGTCCCCTGTGGAGGATGTTTGGGGCTGCTGTATAGACAAAGCGTCAAGTTAGTGTGAGAGTCCATGAGCACCACCATGAAACTCTGCGATAGCAATGCATTGTACTCCGTCAAAATATCACATCAGTTGGGGAAAAGTGGAGGTCATGCTCAAGTCTGACTAATAAGGGTGCACACCTTCGTGCGTTAGAATCAGTGGCTATCCAGCCACCTATTAAATCTGCTTGAACCGGCGTACAAGCAGGTAGGGAGTATGGTACCACCTATTTTGCAAAAAAAAAAAAGCTAGATGCAAGGTGGAGGAAGTTTCTCTCTTTTCCATCTCCTGAAGGAGAAAGCATTGTTGAACACCCAGCGTTGGATGTGAGCAGCGCTGACCAAAACCCAACCAGCTGGCGTAAGGTCCACTGTGGAAGAGGGGAAGAAACAAATTTGAATTTAAGAGTTCGTTGGAATGTGAACGAACTGGTGTTTTGTGAGTGCGAGTCACAGGACCCCTTTAAGGAAAGGAATTAGTAACTGTTGCCGGAAATTCGTAAGAGATTTTAGTGTGAAATTTGGCCGTTTGGTGCTGCATCAAAACTGTGAGTATTGTTGTCATGAGTTTTCACTAAGGCTGTACCGATCAGCATGTTTTCTGCCGAACAGATTCCGATCCGATCAGCCACAAATTTTTAAAGTAGATAAATCACCTTATATCATGCTTATTTTCACAATCCCACGAAATAACAAAATTTCAGCAAATTTTCGATAGCCAGCAGTCCTGGAGGTGTAATGGCTCAGGCGACTATCATCTTCAGGATACACAACAACACAGTTCACTTTTCACAGTTCACATTTTCACAGGTTCGAAAATTTTCGAAGCAGACGAACGGTCGTTACGAAGTAGTGAACTGTGTTGTTGTGGAGCCTGAAGATGAGTCGCTAGAGTCATTACACCTCCAGGACTGCTAACTATCGAAAATTTGCTAAAACTTTGTTATTTCGTGTGATAGTAAAAATAAGCGTGATATAAGGTGATTTTTCAACTTTAAAAATGAATTTTTACAGTAGACCATGTGACATTTTCAAAGCCACAAATTGATTGGTGTACTGATCCGATTTAACCGAACTGATCGCTACCGGTTTTTAATAATTTTTTTTCTGGCTGACTCAAACTTGTAGGCTAACAAATACGTAGGCTAATGCAAACATTGGAATACATTTTTTTTTTAACCCAAATGATAGTCAATATTTGTTCGTTATTAACCTTAGCCTCCACAATGTAAAACATGTAGACCTAGCCTAAATTAAAACAAAAGGCAACAAAACATGTGGTGAAACAGAATGTGTTTATTGTTAATGGCCTGGCAAAAATCGAAAATCTGTAGGTTTTTGTTCACCGAACCGATTTTTGCCGATCAGCACAAAATCTGCCAAAATCTGTTAGGCTAAATCTGTTCGGTACAGCCTTAGTTTTCACCAAAGTAAACAAATCGATTCGTCGGTTTTCCTAGTAACTCTTCCATCATGAAACTGTACAAAAGCAAAACTACACTTGAATTTTCAAAAAAACAATCATTTCTACTTGTAAGTACTGTAACACTAAACGCACTAGAAAAGCGTTCGTTCACCATGCTACAGATGTAGAGGCAACAAAAATTTTGAAAGTCAAGCATGCGCGTCTAGACCTCTGATCTCTGTGTTTCTTGTGCGTCGTGAGTGAGGGCTGCTGTTGGCGAGGTTGCAGCTACCATTGGATGTCTAGCTTGGCGACCAACTGCAGGATGATAAGTTTTTGACTTTTTCGTATGTATGCCCCGTTAAATTCATGAGGGGCATCTGGCGAGAGACACGTTTGATAGCTAATGATTCAAGTGCTTTTAAATGAGCTTCTTGTTGAGTGTTTGAATGAAGGAAGACAGAGGTTTGGTCCCATGCTATTTCATGATCGGTTTTATGGTGATGTTGAACAATTCTGTTTTGTTTCTCTCCTCGTCGGGTGGCCCATATGTGCCCCAGAAGTCTTACTTCCATGTCTTTTGGTTTCACCTATGTAGATAGCCAAGCAGTTGCGGCAAGGTACCTCATAGACTATGCCGCTGAGGTGTCTTACTTTGGGAGGAGTCAATGAAGAGGTTTCTGAACAAATGGCTGGGACAATGGGTGGGAGAGGAGGGGAGTGTCGCAGTTGCAGTTTTCTGCGAGTGGGGGACAGGTGGGGGGGGGGGGGGGGGGGGGGTTTTCAGATCTGATTAGCGGAAAGGATCTCAGGAGTTTCTTCAGGTTGGCTTGATATCTTCGACGACAGTTTAAACGTTGGCGGAACAGGATCTGGCTTACTTCTTCACTCTTGCGAGGTAATAATGTGACATACTCTACTGGTCTTACAATTTCTGGTTGATCTCCATGTTTGCCCTCATGGTTGACCTGGCTTTTGCCAAACTCCAAGCTTTCTTTGACTTGCTGTTGATGATTATCCTTGCCGGGTATCCTCTTTCGAGTTAAATGGTTTTGGTGTGGTAGAGGTGATTCTTAGCAATTTCTGGAGCACACATGAGCCACCCGACAGGGAGAGAAACAAAAGGGAATTGCTCAACATCACCATAAAACTGTTCATGAAATAGCACGGGACCAAATCTCTGTCCTCCTCCTTCACTCGACAAGAAGCCCATTTATGAGCACTTGAATCGTTAGCTATCAAACGTTTATCTCTTCACCGAGCGCCCCACATGAGTTTAATGGGCCTTAGACGAAAATGTCGAAAACATTATCATCCTGAGTTGGCTACCAAACTAGACATCCTATGGGAGCTGTTACCTCACCAACTGCTGCCCTCCACGCACGACGCGTAAGATATATAGCTTAACTTTCAAAATTTTTTGGTTGTCTCTACGCCTGCAACATGTGAATGGATGATGCTTTTGTAGTGTGTTTAGTGTTCTTCCAAAGAAGAAGAAGAATAGATTGTTTCTTCGAAAATTCAGGTGTAGTTCTGTTTTTACTGCCAGCCTAAAATGCTTAACCTGTATTTTATATGCTTTTCAGTTTTTGGAATGCTAATCGTCCCAACTATTAAAATTATAAGGGGTGCACGTTCACAGCTAGACAGCACCTCTTTCCCACTTCGTCACGCAGTTTATTTTGGAATATGATTGCATGTAGTCTGAGCTTTCGTTCAGCCATTATGGACAAACAATCCGTTGTGAAGAAAATCGCATCGTGCCCTAGAAAACGGGGTTTTAAGTGTGGTAGGAGGTTAAACGGTATAGATCCACATCCTCTCTGCTGTAGATGCAGGGTATGTGACTTGAATTGTTTCAAATGTGCAGAGTTTTGTGCAGTAATGGACATCAAGATTGTTGCCTCCATTGAAGCCTCAGCATGTTGTGGGAAAATTTTCGCACATACCTTTTCCCACCATTTCACCTTCTTAAGACGGTGTTGAACAAAATCAAGGAGTCGAGGGGAAGATTCATCCTGATAGCACCATGGTGGGAATCTGCCCCCGTGGTTTCTGACCTGTGAAAACTGGCGAGGGAGGACCCGATACAACTGCCAGATTGGTCGCACCTCCTGTGCAGCACCATGGTGTGACACTCCACCCGACCACCAGGTCCCTACACCTACTCAGGTGGAGGTTGTAAAGGCGGAGCTTGTTTTTCACTTAGTGTTGGACTGAATGGTACAGTGTCACAGTTCATTGTTGAGACAGATCTTCGAGGGCAAATGGCTGGGCTTGGTCGTGTGGTGCGAACGTCAACAGGTCAATTCAAACAGCCGTTGTTACAGGACCTGTATGAATTTTTCAACGGCTTGTTCGATCAGGGCCTCGCACCCATTACGATTAGGTTACAGAGTGGCCATTAACACAGTGTTAGCCCTTTCGGGAGAGGATGCAGTCGTTCTCATTCATATAATCCCTCCACTTTGTGTTACTTGTTGGGATGTCCCTTCAACCAAACGGCACTTCTTTTTCCTTTATTTGCATAAAATTTCCTCTAATTTATGCAATTTTTAACGAAACCTCTGCGTCAATTCCGGTTCCCTACCTCGCTTCCTACCACGCGTCTAGCTACCACTGTCTCTTTGCCGTTGACACGGCAAGTTGGAAAAATTCTGAGCGTGCGTCAAATATCACAAGAATTTGAACTGGATTATGGCTTCAACTGCTATTGACGCGTCATGCCAAAGGAAAATCACGAGCGCGGCATGTGGATTATCTGGCAGATGGTGAGATACAAAGCGTGTTGTGGTGAATTCAGCGATGAAGCCAGCTGGAAAATTTTCAAGAAAATGGCGTCGGTGTGAAACCGAAAGTGACGGGAAGATGTAGCGGTGCTAGCCTTTCCGTGGAGAAGTTGGCGGTATCATTTTCTAAATTACCGGCTATATTGGATAAGGAAAAGTGAAAAAATAAGGTAGCAATGCAACATGTGTTGCTTAGAATTGATTTCGTCAGGCGGACAATATTCCGGACACGCGTCCGAGGAGAGAAGGCCGTCCGAGGCACGAAGAGTAAGGTATGAAATACCGAGTCGAGAATTCTCTCAATGTGACGAAGCGTTAAATAGTTACCCGGCAATACCGCCAGCGATCGGGGCGAGGCGTATTCTTGTGAAAATAATTCGTTAACAAAATAAACGAATGCGGGACGCACCGCTGCTGGGTATGTCTGCTCGAGGCGAAGAATATGGTTTTGAGAAAAATTCGGTGGTAATTGGCGTTGCCCTCTTGAGAAGGGGGAAGATTGGCACGTGCCAAATGAAAATACGAAACGATACTTGCGTGGAAAAGGTCGCCTGGAAGTGTGCTTCGATGATGTACTGGTGTTGAAATCATAACTGTAGAGCACTATCGTTAGAGGTCAGGGCTAGCACAGCCCGATTTTTATATTACCAGAGCGCGATGCCTTTTTCTTCCGGGTTAGCGAACGGAGAGACTGGTTTGAGACTACTTTTAAACAAGATGGCACCGGCCAGGCCGATTGACGTTTGGCGAAGAAACATCAATGGGAAACTCCTTTGTCGGGTGAGTAGAGTCTTCAAATTGATGTGTCGTTAATGGGGAACAGCGTTTTGTTCTGAAGCACAAATGATGTAGGAAATACGGCACGAAACGTTGCAATTCGGCAAATGTTGCTAGGTGTTGAATCTACGAAAAGGTTGCGAAGGCATTGTGCATTAGGATTCCGCAAATGTTGTGAGGCGATGGTTGAGTGTCCGTACGGGAAATTGTACTCAGGCCAGAGAATAATTAGAAATAGGTATAGATCTATCGACGCATAGATAATTCTGCACACGTGTGCGAGGCCAATATACGGAAAAATTCTGTGTACAAGTAGATGACGTTGTCTGGCTGGCACGAGCAGAAGGAGTGCCAAGTGCAAATAATAACACAAACACGAGTGAATTTGCAACAATGGCTACCGAATGGAAACATCAGCAGGCTCGGTAGGGCCGTGTAGGTGCCTGGAGGGCAATTGCGGCGTCATCATGAATTATTGGTCTGCAAAAAGTAGTGAGGTTGGACCAGGCCTGTGTAGTGTGCCGCTGTGTGGCGAGGTGGTTTCCCCCCTTCCCACAGTCTTTCGAGACAACCACTTGCGAAAGATTCGCCATGACCAAGTCTTCTGCAATCTGGCAGCCCGAGGCACCCTCACTGCAAAGCTACCATAATGTCCTTGTAGACACAGCAACCACTGCGTGGGAACCAATATACTGTTAAAGAACTGCTACGAAAACCCCAATCTCACTAGCATTCCTAACGTCCGCTTCAAATGCCAATGTACTCGCCCCAATGAGCACCCCAAGATGATTTGTCATCAAAGTAAGTGAAGATGAATTATTCCTCCCCCCCCCCTCGCCAATATGTCCGATGAATTATTAATTCGAGAATAGCACCCGAGTTTTAAGAAAATGTGCAACAAAGGGTAGTACAGTGGCGCCAATGGTGTTAGGTCACCGATATTCCTACTGGGGAGGGAAACTGGATAGTTCATTTCAGGGTTAATTTTTTTTTAGTTTGTTTGTTTTTAAATCTAAAGAGGTTAAGCGTACAGGTGCTAATAGGGTAGTGTGTATAGGGCAGATTATCCGTACGGATGCACAGTCAGAAGTTGGTTGGTTCAGGGAGAAAAATTGTCAGGTCGCAACTTTGTTATGGTGTCTCTGTTGTGGAAGGGCAAGGCGACGCTTGCTCTTCTCTTGACTGGGTGTTCTGAACTGATTTCGAGTGCTTGGGGCTTTGGATCCAAGTGTGGTCAGGACTTTTGCTTCTGTGCTGCACCGTTTTCCTAGGCAAAAAGGTGCGTTCATCTTCACTTACTTTGATGACAAATCATCTTGGGGTGCTCATTGGGGCGAGTACATTGGTATTTGAAGCGGACGTTAGGAATGTTTGTGAGATTGGGGTTCTCATTGCAGTTCTCGAACAGTATATTGGTTCCCATGCAGTGGTTGCTGTGTCTACAAGGACAGTATGGCAGCTTTGCAGTGGGGGTGCCTCGGGCTGTCTCAGATTGCAGACTTTGGTCATGGCGAATCTTCCGCAAGTGGTTGTCTCGAAAGACTGTGACAACGAGTGACTTTCGGAAGCTGAGGGGTTTGCCTGAGAGCGTGTCTTACATGCTAAACGGGGCATGTTCCATGTGCAAATTTTGCAAGCGATAATTGGTGTGGGACCGTGCGGGGGCCCGTGGCGGTTGTTGAACAGAAGGGCCTCGCCAGGCTTTGCTCTGGTGGGTGACGATGTGGATATGGAACGAGTTCGCCAGTCGGGGGTGCTACCCGAGACGGCAATATTGTATTTCGCCGGCGCATCCAACGTTGACGGCGGCAGCAGCTATTGCAGTGCCTGCAGTTGAAGGGTCTGCTTGTAGCAGTGGGTGGATTGCTGGTGTTGCACCACGGTTAGAATCTGTCCCAACAAGTAAAACAGCGAGGAAGGATTATATGAATGAGAAATGGTGATTCTAACAGAGAACTTGTTCTCGCAGGAGAATCGAAGTTCTCAGAGTAGAATTCGACAAAGCTGTGTTTACTTTCTGACCCAACCCACCACCACTGGCACAAGTCTTGGTCACCAGCACTGGGGAAGCGCCACCGGACCATCTTTATTGCCCATTACTTACATGACGTATACGCTGCATCCTCAAGAGGGAAGGGGCTACAATTTGTAGCAGCAGGCAAGGTTATCAAGAAGTAAGGTAAGGTGTTGCTGGTTTTGATTGGTGTAATAGATTTTGTGAAAAAAATGGGTCTGTCATTAGACTTGTGCTTTTGGACGTCGTAACTCAAAGGAGTACTGGCGTGCAGCGTCTTGCTAGGCACAGGGTAACGTTCGACGCCACTTTCGGGGTGGGACAAAGTCAGCCTATAAAATACAGGCAAGTATTTTAGGCTAGCAGTAAAAACGGCAGTTTTACCCCTAAAAATAGTTTTTACTTAGCCTAAAATACTTACTGGATAACCCTTCCCCCTCCCGTGTCGAATCTCTCTTTGACCGGGGAGACGAACTGTGTGACAAAGCGGGAAAGGGGCGCTGCCTAGCGGCGGACGTGCACCCTAGGGAGCGCCATAGCAAGAGCCTAGAGTGCGTAATTTTCTTGGTTGGGACAAATAGCATTTCTAAAGCTGGAAAGCATATAAAATACAGGTAAGTATTTTATTTAGGCTAAGCAAAAACTATTTTTAGGGGTAAAATCCCATTTATTTACAGTTTGGTAACTGGGTTTCAATGTGTTTGTTATATATAAATAGCCTGTAACAGCTCTGGCAAAGCTACGTCTTCTGGGGGGGGCGGCCCCCCCCAAAAATAAAATGTTTAAGGTCAAAAATCAAGAAATTACTGAGTTACAGTTTCCCAGGAGGCTGCAACCAGGTTAATTCACAATTTCCGCCCTTGTTGCATTTTAGATGGTTTCTAGTTGCCTTGAATATATCCATTACCTTTTTTATAGCATTCTCCTTCTCAAAATGCTGTTCAATCTAGAGAAATTAAATCGAAGATTTCCTTCCGGTTCGCTACCTACTGAGCATCTTAACTGCGCAGCCTCCATCATATAAAAGCCAAAGCGGAGCGGTAAGCTCACCTCTTCTTCTCTAGCCACCACGCTGTTCACTTCGCTCCTGGCTGCGTCCCATCCGCCGCGTCCTATTCTATCCTACGTTACACCGTCCTCACGCCTCGTGCTAAAGGGACGCCAAGGGATGGTTCATTGTCCCGTACTCCTCGCTCCGCATCCCCTCCAGTTGCGGACAATGTGGAAATTCCTTGAATTCACGGCGGACCAAGACTCTTTAGAGCAGCCTCGTCCGCCGCCCAATCCTCTCCTTTCTGAGCCGTCCGCTTCGTTGCCTTTTGACACTGCAGCCACGTCCCCGATCCCCTGGAGTCAACCTCCGCTGACACGGGACTTGCATTCCCTTGCGGATGAACTCTCTACTAGAGAATGCTGCGCTTGTCTCAAGCTTCAGCTTAAAGCCCGAAACGTTGCTGCCAAGTTGGCCTCCTCTGTCGGTCCATACCTCATTCCATTGGACTTATCTTCACACTCGTCCCGTCCTTCGGTTACTAAACCGTCCGCAACTCAGCGGACCAGTGATCCTCTTACTTCGTCTCAAGAGCATATCCTCATGGACTCCTCACTCCAAACCTTTAAGCGCCAAGCACCAGTCTCTGATTATACTTCGGCTAGGCTTGCTTCTTTCCCTAAGCGTCACAGACCTTCCCTTGAGGACGCTGGTCCTTCTACCGCTATGGATGATCCACGTCCCATCCCATCCGTTCAACTGCCTCCTCCGGCTCCTCCTGCGGACAGGGACTTAGACTCTTAGTATTCTCCCGATCCGTCCCTTTTGGACCAACCCTATCTGCCTTTTCAGGAGACCCTGATCCCTCCGATATTCCACTACCAGAATTACTAAAGACAGTTGAGAGGATCGTTCCGGATTGTTTTTTATACACGCCATCCTCTACCTCCGATCCAGTATCTAAGAATAGAGGCCTTGCTACTGGTTTCGGCTTTGGCCTTCGTGATCAACTTCCACACCAACCGCCGTTGTTAGGACAGTCAACTACGCTCCTCACCACTCTAATTCAGACTGGCGGTGTCCTAGGCAACGGGACACCCCTCGAGTTGTACAAGGATCCACCTCCTCCTCGTCCGGGTCGCAAAAGCTATTTCTTTCGTCCCATGGGTGACAGGATTGCCAACCCTAGAAACTTCGACACATATCCTCAGTCGGAATTTCTCACAGCGGACGCGAAGGTGGATTTTGGATCCCCTCTCTATTTTCCCAGGAGAGCGGCGGTTCCCGTCTACGTCGTACGTGACATTGACCACATCCACCGTCTCGGCCTTCGTGCTGCGTCCCAAGCGGACGTACTCAGTACTGCAGCAAACGCAGTGTGTGAAAGACTCTACACCAATCCTCCTCCCGAGGATACCCGCCAATTAGCGTTTCTCATCAACCAAGTTTTTAGGAAAAGCTGCTTTGCCACCTACCATGCTACGAACTGGTTTAATTCCACGCTTCTTCTACGAGAAATTGCTCTGAACACAGCATCCAATCTTCATGATTCAACTCGTTTCCTCCTACGAAATCAACCCATTCACGAGTGTGAATCTCTGTTCCGCGGATTGATCCCCAAAGTAGCTCCTTACCTCAATATTTCTCGCAAGCCTCGTTATAGCAAAAATTGTCAGAGTTGTCGACAATGATCCGCCCCGTCCTCCAAAGCGGACCTTCCTAAGGACGATTGGAAGACGGTGAAAACACCTCATTCCGCTCCGCTACTGCGATCCGCATCGCCTTTTCCATCCCGTTCCCAGGGATGCGGACGTGGTCATTCCCTGGGCAGACCATCCACTCCTGATAGACGCCAGCGTACCTCCTCCCGTCCTCGCAACAGAGGACGTGATACTTATTGACATTACGTCTCCCCCACAAGAAGTAGGGGGACGCCTTCTATTTTATGTCAAAGCTTGGCAAGAGGTAACCTCAGATCCAGTGATCCTCTCAATTATTTTACATGGCTTCAAGCTGAAGTTTTCGACAAAACCCCCGGTGCAAGATCCACCATGGGAACTAGAAGCTCCAGCTCCCATCCTACTCCGAACGGAAATCACGTCCCTTCTTCGCAAGCAAGCCATTCGAATAGTGCTACCTCCATTCACTCCAGGCTTTTACAGCAGCATCGTTTTGTGCAACAATAAATCGGGCAGGACACGACTGATCTTCAACTTGAAACTTCTGAACCAGTACACATCCAAACTTTCAAATGGAGACAATTTCTTCATCCAAGATTCATTACAACCCAACGATTGGATAGTGTCACTAGACCTGGCAGACGCGTACCTGCACATTCCGCTTCATGCATCTGTCCGCCACCTCTTTCGTTTCTTATTAGACGGCACAGTCTTCCGAGTTTCTCTGCCTCCCCTTTGGGCTAAATGCCGCTCCGCGGATCTTCACCTTGGTCCTACGTCCCGTCCTCGCCTACTTGCATCAACAAGACATCCGCATACATGCCTTCCTCGACGATTGTTTTCTACCACATCCCAACCCCACTACACTCTCCAACAATATGAACGACGTCGTGTCTCTTTTTCATCACCTCGGTCTGGGAATAAACTTCTCAAAGTCCCGTCTCCAGCCCGCTCAGTACTTGGTGTTCCTAGGGGTATTCTTCGACAGTCATGCCATCCCTAGAACGCGTAGAAAGTCATCTGCGTTCCGGCCTAACCTTCGGCCGCCTGCCTCTCCATACCTTTCACGATGTCACATCCACTATTGGGACAAAAGACTCCTTCGCAGACTTCGTCCCTTACGGCAGGTGGATGGCTTGCCCATTCCACCACTACCGTTCCAGTCAATGGGGAAACCCTCAACTTGCGCCGACATTGCCATCCCAGCCTCTAGGTCCTCTCTTTCCTATGGACACTTTCCGATGGTGGACAGACGTTCTCAATCTAACTGCTACGGTTCGTCTTCACAAACCTCTCCCAGAAGTACATCTTTTTACGGATGCATCCCTAACAGGTTGGGGGGGGGCTCACATCGACTACGTAACCGTCTCCGGCACTTGGCCGGAAGGAACGACTCTCCCCATCAATCACTTAGAACTCTTGGCCTTCGCATTTCCAGGACCATGTAGCAGGACGAATAGTACAAGTCCACACCGACAATACAACAGCCGTCGCCTACCTACGGAAGGGGGGCGGGATACGTTCCCTGTCTCTCCATCACGTCACCTCTTAAATCTTTCAACTATGCATTCAACTGCGCGTATGCCTTCTTCCTCTTAACATCCCGGGGTCCTTAAATGTGATCGCGGATTCTCTCACTCTCGTCGCAATCCGCCGACCAGCGAATGGACGTTGCATTCAACCATCTGCTCCATCCTATTCCACCTCTGGGATCGCCCAATGGTTGACCTCTTCGCCACGAGGTACAATGCCAGGCTTCCCCTATTCGTCGGTCCTTTCCCGGATCCACACGCCTGGGCATTGAATGCGTTACACTGAATTGGGATCACCTCTGCGTACGCATTCCCTCCTCCTAGCCTCCTATCTGGCCGGTAGCAGCCTGGTTTCCACTGCTACTCAGCCTCCTCATCGACTCTGCTCGACGCCTACCAAACCGTCCGGACCTCCTGTCCCGACACAGAGGATCGATCCACCACCCGAACCACCAAGCGTTCCGACTTCATGGTTGGCTACTATCATCCAACTCCTCCAAGCGTCTGGCATTCTTGAGGACTATGCCACTCGCATTGCATCATGAGCTGTCCGATCCTTTACCAACAAGATGTACGACAGCCACTGGAAACGTTGGCTTCATTGGTGTATCTCGGGTCCAATCCGTCCCCCTTTGTACGACCTCCTTCGATTCCTCAATTCTTTATTCAAAAGTGGACTAAGGGGCTCTACCATCCTAGTTTACCGATCCGCCCTTAATGCTATCTTTAAAGCAGCTGGCAACACGAACCTACTTATCGATTATAGAATCTGATCCTTAATCCATTCTTTTCATTTGGTTCGTCCTCACATTTCGAGACAATTCCTGGACTGCGACCTATCCATCGTCCTCACGGCCCTCATGGTCTCACCCTATGAACCTGTGCACTCAGCTAAACTCGGCCACCTCACAAGGAAAACAGCGTTCCTCGTAGCCTTTACAGCCTGTGTCCTTTGCAGTGAATTACAGGCCCTTTCAGCCACAGAAAAAGACTGCTTCTTTCTACCTGATTACATTGGGGTGACCTTAACCCCGCGAGCATCGTTCCATGCCAAGACTCAAAAACGTGATGAAAGGACCCATCCTTCATCATTCTGTCCTTATCGTCTTTCCTAAGGGACGAAGAGGAGCGATCCCTTTGTCCTGTCCGAGCAGTCCGATTCTACCTTCAAGCATAAAAGCCTATCCGCAGAGGACGCTCCCAGTTGTTCCTCCCTTTTACTAATAAAGTCGGCACCACTTCCACCCACATGATTGCCACTTGGCTAAAAAGTGTCATTGTCCAAGCTTACGAAGCACTTGATATAAAGTATGTTTCTGAAGGCATCAGAGTAACAGCCCCCCAACGAACTTCGCGCAATTTCCACGTCCTGGGCTCACTACAGTAACATCCCCGTCACCGAAATAATGGAAGCCGCTTCCTGGAGACATCCCACAGTCTTCACGTCCCATTATCTTCGAGATATGTGTCCCATCAAGCTGAGGGACTTTACCGTATCGGGCCATTTGTGGCTGCCCGACGTATACTTTAACCCCTTTTACACATTGATTTTTCTGTGAAGGGAACCGGTCGCTACCTGAGGAACTTGAGTCAAATGGCGCCCGCCGCCTTCACAAAGCTATGGGATTGTTATAAAAAAGGTAATAGATATTTTCAAGGCAACTCGAAATTCCAAAATACCAGTGTTGCCTGGTTGATTTTGGTTTCTATTGCCTGTTGAAAATATACATTACCTTGGTCCCGCCCTCCTCCCCTCTTGTCGCTATTTTGGGCACAATAGAGGTCCGAAAAGGTTAGCTTACCGCTCCGCTTCGCCTTTTATATGATGGAGGCGGAAGGACATCTTCGATTTAATTTCTCTAGATTGAACAGCATTTTGAGAAGGAGAGTGCTATAAAAAAGGTAATGTATATTTTCAACAGGCAATAGAAACCAAAATCAACTAGGTAACACTGGTATTTTGGAGTTTTTACTCACACCAACAGTTTACGCAATACCAAAAGTTCTATGTAAATGATAATTTACAGGTGAATTTTTGGTGGCTGAGATCTGCCACAGTCTTCAGGCCAAGCCTCAGAAACTTGCAAGCAACTGCACAAACGTTCACCAATTTGAATTCAAATTTCTGTTAAACTAAAGTAAATTCTACATTATGTCAGTCTTTATGGTTTTAGATCTTAATTTTTCTGCTAGAAATTGACTAAAAAGCTACATACATTCAAGGAAATCAATGTTTGATCCCCGTAAATCATAGTTTTACTGCACCAAAATTATGTGAAAGCTTCATGCATAAAGTAAACTGAAAAACTAAACTGGTAAACTATTAAACTAAATTCCTTAACAAATGAGAATAAAGGTATTCCTTGGAAACTAAACTGAACCCAGATTACGTACCTGAATAATCGTATGAATGGCGTATTTTCCACGGTGAAATTTTAACAGCTTTGGGCATTTATTAGGCAATTTACAGTAATTGTTCTCTTCAGGCCGATGCAATTAAAATGGTATTTGTTATTTTCAGAATATGTGCAGCATCACTTGTTGCATGATCACACCTGGGTGCGCCTTGCCGCATGTCAGATGTTTGGATTGATATTTTCGCATTATTCACCTAGCCAACTTGCAGAAGCAGCTTCCAAGAATGAGAGCAGTGATGAATATTTGTTGTCAGAAACCAAAGAAAAGGTAGAAGATTGTTTTCAAAATCTATCTTCCATTCATGTACTTGTATGAATGTTGAAATGCAAGGTTCTATCCCTGAATACCGTCACCAATTTAATGTGGGTATTTTGTCTAAATTTAGATGCATTTTCCTGACTAACCTTAAAATTCTGTGATAATTAACCACCCACCATCCTTGGCTCCGCTCTGATCGCCCCAGCCAAAAGACTTACACACGCACAATACGATCTCGTTACTTTGTCAGGAAGTGCGTCCGTCGCATCTTTCCTTACGCACTCTTTATTTTTTCGTATTTCTCTTTATTTTTCAGCATTTTTTTACCATGGCGGGTTAAAATTTATACGTTTGAACGTGCTTTATCGTTATTTAAAGCAGATTTTGAAATGGATCCTAATGACGAGGCGAAATCCCGTCTCATGTGTCTTCCATTGTTTCTTCGTTCAAGTGTACTCACTTAAAAAACTGTAACCTTGACATTCACCTGAAGTGTTGGTCGTGTCATTCAAAATTTTGTTCGAAATCTCCCAGGAAAGTTGGGTTATTATTCTTGCTTTGGTTGCTCTTTTGACTTTTAGCCTTTTTATTAGGGATTGACCGGATACCATTTTACCGAATCCGGTTCAATTCCGGATAATTTGATGCAAGCACTGGATCGGTTCCGGATCCAGGTCGGGACCAGATACCGGGTAATTCACACAAAAAAATGAAACAAGTAGTTTATTTTATTCCCTCATAAGGTGCAGCTGGTGTTAATTTTTGTTTTGTTTTACATTACTTTCTTACATTAAACACTTGAAATTCTTACGCTATTAAGAGTACCAGTACAGTATAAGTGCATATATGCTACAGCACTTGTACTAGTTCTGCAATATTGCTAAATTCTGGAAATATTTCTTGAAACAATCAAACAAAGCACTTATTTGTTTAATCAATAGGTAAAGATTTTTCCAGTTTAAGGGTTTTCTCATTGATTTTCCTGCTCCTTCATATCTTAAAATAATTTGCAGAATTTTGTAACATTCGTAAACCAGTATGTAGGCTATGCATTTATTTTACATTAAAATGGTTGAATTTTGTTTGCATAAAAAAATTAATTCAAAATCA